>JAQOWT010000268.1:0-26443 GCA_030407085.1 Trichopria drosophilae
ATTAAGCAACTACAAACCACTACAAACGTTTATTTCGTCTCTAGTGTTAATAAAATGCAATATCCTACGGTTTAAATCGTTTGTAGTAATCTTTTAAGCTACTACAAACGTCCGTTTCATCTCTAGTGTTAATAAAATGCAGTATCCTATGGTTTAAATCATTTGTAGTAATTTTTTAAGCTCCTACAAACGTCCGTTTCACCTCTAGTGTTAATAAAATGCAGTATCCTATGGTTTAAATCGTTTGTAGTAATTTATTAAGCAACTTCAATCCACTACAAACGTTTATTTCGTCTCTAGTGTTATTAAAAAATAATATCCTATGGTTTAACCCATTAACCGCGAAATGCACTGGAATTTTACTTCAAGTTCAGCATTTATTTCTGGTATGAAACATGTAAGGAAAAAAATCGAGGGTACGTGAAAAAAAATTTTTTCGTATTGTATGTAAAATTGTCAAAGAAAAATGTCTCTTGTGATTTTTATCTAAATCACACCGTTTCCGAGAAAAAAAATGTTCGAAATTTCCATAATGCGCAATGATAAGACTCAAATCATGCGCGCTTCTTAAAATTTTTCTTCGTTTGGTTCCTCTGTATTTTATTTGCTTATTTTATATTTTATACAATTATAAAAACACGGGGTTACAATAATTAACTGTTATAAACTTTTTTAATATGAATAAATTAGTTATAAGGATCCTTATTATAAAAAAATAAACACTATTTTTTACAAATATTATTCTTTATTTAGAAAGAAAAGTATATTACGAAGTTATGAATAAATTATACAAATGAATATGTCATCTTTGGCCGTCCCTAGTTACGTTGCCCGGTTCCCACCGCGTGGAGGTAGATGAGCCTTGAGAACCTTTTTTTTTTTATTTTGTAAATTTTATTTTTTTTTTGTTTTTTTTAAATTTTTTTTTTCTCGGAAACGGTGTGATTTAGATAAAAATCACAAGAGACATTTTTCCTTGACAATTTTACATACAATACGAAAAAATTTTTTTCATTTGCGTAATTTGAAATTTTAGAGATGGTGCCCGCCATTTTGAATTTTGAAAATCTGACAATAAATTAATTATCAGCGACCCAAAAAAACATGCGGATATTGAAAATCACAAAAATCGATGAATATTTAATATTTTTCGTCCGCCATTTTGGATCCGCCATCTTGAATTTCGAAAATCTAATCATGAATTCGGAATCAGCGACTCAAAAAACATAAAGATACTGAAACACACAAAAATCGATGAATATTTAATATTTTGGGTCCGCCATATTGGATCCGCCATTTTGAATTTAACACAATTAACAACAGATTCGTAATCAGCGACCCGAAAAACCTCCGAGTAATGATTTTTGTTCGAGTAGAATTACTTTCGTATACGATAATGGGCGATTTTGAAAAACGCATAAATATTTCGTCGTATCGACCGCCATTTTGTTAATAAGACAATAAAAAAAAAACTCAAGTATGGTGGATTCCTTTAGTAGACACATCGAGTGCACGTTTATGACTTATTGTAAGTCGATACAAATGCATTTTGTCAAAAAATTTTATGAGAAACGAAAAAAATGTGTCTGAAAATCATGTTTTCTCGAATATTTTTGCAAAAAAATATTGGAAATTGCAATTTTTTGAAAATTTTCTCATCGCCATTCGAAAGAGCGACCTTGAAACTATAAAATCCACGTACCCTCGATTTTTTTCCTTACATGTTTCATACCAGAAATAAACGCTGAACTTGAAGTAAAATTCCAGTGCATTTCGCGGTTAACGGGTTAAATCGTTTGTAGTAATTTATTAAGCAACTACAAACAACTACAAACGATTATTTCGTCTCTAGTGTTATTAAAAATTATTTCCTATGGTTTAAACCACAGGACACTGCATTTTATTAACACTAGAGATGTAACGGACGTTTGTAGTAGCTTAAAAAATTACTACGAACGATTTCAACCATAGGATATTGTATTTTATTAACTCTAGAGACGAAATAAACGTTTGTAGTTGTTTGTAGTTGCTTATTAAATTACTACAAACGATTTAAACCATAGGATACTGCATTTTATTAACACTAGAGATGAAACGGACGTTTGTGGTAGCTTAGAAAATTACTACAAACGATTGAAACCATAGGACACTGCATTTTATTAACACTAGAGATGAAACGGACGTTTGTAGTAGCTTAAAAAATTACTACAAACGATTTAAACCATAGGACACTGCATTTTATTAACACTAGAGATGAAACGGACGTTTGTAGTAGCTTAAAAAATTACTACAAAGGATTTAAACCATAGGATATTGTATTTTATTAACACTAGAGACGAAATAAACGTTTGTAGTAGTTTGTAGTTGCTTTAGAAATTACTACAAACGATTTAAACCATAGGATACTGCATTTTATTAACACTAGAGGTGAAACGGACGTTTGTAGTAGCCTAAAAAATTACTACAAACGATTTAAACCATAGGATATTGTATTTTATTAACTCTAGAGACGAAATAAACGTTTGTAGTTGTTTGTAGTTGCTTATTAAATTACTACAAACGATTTAAACCATAGGATACTGCATTTTATTAACACTAGAGATGAAACGGACGTTTGTAGTAGCTTAAAAAATTACTACAAACGATTTAAACCATATGATATTGTATTTTATTAACACTAGAGACGAAACAATCGTTTGTATTGTTTGTAGTTGCTTAATAAATTACTACAAACGATTTACACCATAGGATATTATTTTTTAATAACACTAGAGACGAAATAAACGTTTGTAGTGGTTTGTAGTAGCTTTAGAAATTACTACAAACGATTTAAACCATAGGATACTGCATTTTATTAACACTAGAGATGAAACGGACGTTTGTAGTAGCTTAAAAAATTACTACAAACGATTTAAACCATAGGATATTGTATTTTATTAACACTAGAGACGAAATAAACGTTTGTAGTAGTTTGTAGTTGCTTTAGAAATTACTACAAACGATTGAAACCATAGGATACTGCATTTTATTAACACTAGAGGTGAAACAGACGTTTGTAGTAGGTTAAAACATTACTACAAACGATTTAAACCACAGGACACTGCATTTTATTAACACTAGAGATGAAACGGACGTTTGTAGTAGCTTAAAAAATTACTACAAACGATTTAAACCATAGGATACTGCATTTTATTAACAGTACAGGTGAAACGGACGTTTGTGGTAGCTTAGAAAATTACTACAAACGATTTAAACCATAGGACACTGCATTTTATTAACACTAGAGATGAAACGGACGTCTGTAGTAGCTTAAAAAATTACTACAAACGATTTAAACCATATGATATTGTATTTTATTAACACTAGAGACGAAATAATCGTTTGTAGTTGTTTGTAGTTGCTTAATAAATTACTACAAACGATTTAAACCATAGGATATTATTTTTTAATAACACTAGAGACGAAATAAACGTTTGTAGTAGTTTGTAGTTGCTTTAGAAATTACTACAAACGATTGAACCCATAGGGTACTGCATTTTATTAACACTAGAGGTGAAACGGACGTTTGTAGTAGCTTAAAAAATTACTACAAACGATTTAAACCATAGGACACTGCATTTTATTAACACTAGAGATGAAACGGACGTTTGTAGTAGCTTATAAAATTACTACAAAGGATTTAAACCATAGGATATTGTATTTTATTAACACTAGAGACGAAATAAACGTTTGTAGTAGTTTGTAGTAGCTTTAGAAATTACTACAAACGATTGAAACCATAGGATACTGCATTTTATTAACACTAGAGGTGAAACGGACGTTTGTAGTAGCTTAAAAAATTACTACAAACGATTTAAACGATAGGACACTGCATTTTATTAACACTAGAGATGAAACGGGCGTTTGTAGTAGCTTAAAAAATTACTACAATCGATTTAAACCATAGGATATTATTATTCAATAACACTAGAGACGAAATAAACGTTTGTAGTAGTTTGTAGTTGCTTTAGAAATTACTACAAACGATTGAAACCATAGGATACTGCATTTTATTAACATTACAGATGAAACGGACGTTTGTGGTAGCTTAAAAAATTACTACAAACGATTTAAACCACAGGACACTGCATTTTATTAACACTAGAGATGAAACGGACGTTTGTAGTAGCTTAAAAAATTACTACAAACGATTTAAACCATAGGATACTGCATTTTATTAACAGTAGTAGAGGTGAAACGGACGTTTGTGGTAGCTTAGAAAATTACTACAAACGATTTAAACCATAGGACACTGCATTTTATTAACACTAGAGATGAAACGGACGTTTGTAGTAGCTTAAAAAATTACTACAAACGATTTAAACCATATGATATTGTATTTTATTAACACTAGAGACGAAATAATCGTTTGTAGTTGTTTGTAGTTGCTTAATAAATTACTACAAACGATTTAAACCATAGGATATTATTTTTTAATAACACTAGAGACGAAATAAACGTTTGTAGTAGTTTGTAGTAGCTTTAGAAATTACTACAAACGATTGAACCCATAGGATACTGCATTTTATTAACACTAGAGGTGAAACGGACGTTTGTAGTAGCTTAAAAAATTACTACAAACGATTTAAACCATAGGACACTGCATTTTATTAACACTAGAGATGAAACGGACGTTTGTAGTAGCTTAAAAAATTACTACAAAGGATTTAAACCATAGGATATTGTATTTTATTAACACTAGAGACGAAATAAACGTTTGTAGTAGTTTGTAGTAGCTTTAGAAATTACTACAAACGATTGAAACCATAGGATACTGCATTTTATTAACACTAGAGGTGAAACGGACGTTTGTAGTAGCTTAAAAAATTACTACAAACGATTTAAACGATAGGACACTGCATTTTATTAACACTAGAGATGAAACGGGCGTTTGTAGTAGCTTAAAAAATTACTACAATCGATTTAAACCATAGGATATTATTATTCAATAACACTAGAGACGAAATAAACGTTTGTAGTAGTTTGTAGTTGCTTTAGAAATTACTACAAACGATTGAAACCATAGGATACTGCATTTTATTAACACTACAGATGAAACGGACGTTTGTGGTAGCTTAAAAAATTACTACAAATGATTTAAACCACAGGACACTGCATTTTATTAACACTAGAGATGAAACGGACGTTTGTAGTAGCTTAAAAAATTACTACAAACGATTTAAACCATAGGATACTGCATTTTATTAACAGTAGTAGAGGTGAAACGGACGTTTGTGGTAGCTTAGAAAATTACTACAAACGATTTAAACCATAGGACACTGCATTTTATTAACACTAGAGATGAAACGGACGTTTGTAGTAGCTTAAAAAATTACTACAAACGATTTAAACCATATGATATTGTATTTTATTAACACTAGAGACGAAATAATCGTTTGTAGTTGTTTGTAGTTGCTTAATAAATTACTACAAACGATTTAAACCATAGGATATTATTTTTTAATAACACTAGAGACGAAATAAACGTTTGTAGTAGTTTGTAGTAGCTTTAGAAATTACTACAAACGATTGAAACCATAGGATACTGCATTTTATTAACACTAGAGGTGAAACGGACGTTTGTAGTAGCTTAAAAAATTACTACAAACGATTTAAACCATATGATATTGTATTTTATTAACACTAGAGACGAAATAATCGTTTGTAGTTGTTTGTAGTTGCTTAATAAATTACTACAAACGATTTAAACCATAGGATATTATTTTTTAATAACACTAGAGACGAAATAAACGTTTGTAGTAGTTTGTAGTAGCTTTAGAAATTACTACAAACGATTGAAACCATAGGATACTGCATTTTATTAACACTAGAGATGAAACGGACGTTTGTAGTAGCTTAAAAAATTACTACAAAGGATTTAAACCATAGGATATAGTATTTTATTAACACTAGAGACGAAATAAACGTTTGTAGTAGTTTGTAGTTACTTTAGAAATAACTACAAACGATTTAAACCATAGGATACTGCATTTTATTAACACTAGAGGTGAAACGGACGTTTGTAGTAGCTTAAAAAATTACTACAAACGATTTAAACCATAGGACACTGCATTTTATTAACACTAGAGATGAAACGGACGTTTGTAGTAGCTTAAAAAATTACTACAAAGGATTTAAACCATAGGATATTGTATTTAATAACACTAGAGACGAAATAAACGTTTGTAGTTGCTTTAGAAATTACTACAAACGATTTAAACCACAGGACACTGCACTTTATTAACACTACAGATGAAACGGACGTTTGTAGTAGCTTAAAAAATTACTACAAACGATTTAAACCATAGGATATTGTATTTTATTAACACTAGAGACGAAATAAACGTTTGTAGTAGTTTGTAGTTGCTTTAGAAATTACTACAAACGATTGAAACCATAGGATACTGCATTTTATTAACACTAGAGGTGAAACAGACGTTTGTAGTAGCTTAAAAAATTACTACAAACGATTTAAACCACAGGACACTGCATTTTATTAACACTAGAGATGAAACGGACGTTTGTAGTAGCTTAAAAAATTACTACAAACGATTTAAACCATAGGATACTGCATTTTATTAACAGTAGTAGAGGTGAAACGGACGTTTGTGGTAGCTTAGAAAATTACTACAAACGATTTAAACCATAGGACACTGCATTTTATTAACACTAGAGATGAAACGGACGTTTGTAGTAGCTTAAAAAATTACTACAAACGATTTAAACCATATGATATTGTATTTTATTAACACTACAGACGAAATAATCGTTTGTAGTTGTTTGTAGTTGCTTAATAAATTACTACAAACGATTTAAACCATAGGATATTATTTTTTAATAACACTAGAGACGAAATAAACGTTTGTAGTAGTTTGTAGTAGCTTTAGAAATTACTTCAAACGATTGAAACCATAGGATACTGCATTTTATTAACACTAGAGGTGAAACGGACGTTTGTAGTAGCTTAAAAAATTACTACAAACGATTTAAACCATAGGATACTGCATTTTATTAACAGTAGTAGAGATGAAACGGACGTTTGTAGTAGCTTAAAAAATTACTACAAAGGATTTAAACCATAGGATATTGTATTTAATAACACTAGAGACGAAATAAACGTTTGTAGTTGCTTTAGAAATTACTACAAACGATTTAAACCATAGGATACTGCATTTTATTAACACTAGAGGTGAAACGGACGTTTGTAGTAGCTTAAAAAATTACTACAAACGATTTAAACCATAGGATACTGCATTTTATTAACAGTAGTAGAGGTGAAACGGACGTTTGTGGTAGCTTAGAAAATTACTACAAACGACTTAAACCATAGGACACTGCATTTTATTAACACTAGAGATGAAACGGACGTTTGTAGTAGCTTAAAAAATTACTACAAACGATTTAAACCATAGGATATTATTTTTAAATAACACTAGAGACGAAATAAACGTTTGTAGTAGTTTGTAGTAGCTTTAGAAATTACTACAAACGATTGAAACCATAGGATACTGCATTTTATTAACACTAGAGATGAAACGGACGTTTGTAGTAGCTTAAAAAATTACTACAAACGATTTAAACCATAGGACACTGCATTTTATTAACACTAGAGATGAAACGGACGTTTGTAGTAGCTTAAAAAATTACTACAAAGGATTTAAACCATAGGATACTGCATTTTATTAACACTAGAGGTGAAACGGACGTTTGCAGTAGCTTAAAAAATTACTACAAACGATTTAAACCATAGGACACTGCATTTTATTAACACTAGAGATGAAACGGACGTTTGTAGTAGCTTAAAAAATTACTACAAAGGATTTAAACCATAGGATATTGTATTTTATTAACACTAGAGACGAAATAAACGTTTGTAGTAGTTTGTAGTTGCTTTAGAAATTACTACAAACGATTTAAACCATAGGATACTGCATTTTATTAACACTAGAGGTGAAACGGACGTTTGTAGTAGCTTAAAAAATTACTACAAACGATTTAAACCATAGGATATTGTATTTTATTAACTCTAGAGACGAAATAAACGTTTGTAGTTGTTTGTAGTTGCTTATTAAATTACTACAAACGATTTAAACCATAGGATACTGCATTTTATTAACACTAGAGATGAAACGGACGTTTGTAGTAGCTTAAAAAATTACTACAAACGATTTAAACCATATGATATTGTATTTTATTAACACTAGAGACGAAATAATCGTTTGTAGTTGTTTGTAGTTGCTTAATAAATTACTACAAACGATTTATACCATAGGATATTATTTTTTAATAACACTAGAGACGAAATAAACGTTTGTAGTAGTTTGTAGTAGCTTTAGAAATTACTACAAACGATTGAAACCATAGGATACTGCATTATATTAACACTAGAGGTGAAACGGACGTTTGTAGTAGCTTAAAAAATTACTACAAACGATTTAAACGATAGGACACTGCATTTTATTAACACTAGAGATGAAACGGGCGTTTGTAGTAGCTTAAAAAATTACTACAATCGATTTAAACCATAGGATACTGCATTTTATTAACAGTAGTAGAGGTGAAACGGACGTTTGTGGTAGCTTAGAAAATTACTACAAACGATTTAAACCATAGGACACTGCATTTTATTAACACTAGAGATGAAACGGACGTTTGTAGTAGCTTAAAAAATTACTACAAACGATTTAAACCATAGGATACTGCATTTTATTAACAGTAGTAGAGGTGAAACGGACGTTTGTGGTAGCTTAGAAAATTACTACAAACGACTTAAACCATAGGACACTGCATTTTATTAACACTAGAGATGAAACGGACGTTTGTAGTAGCTTAAAAAATTACTACAAACGATTTAAACCATAGGATATTATTTTCTAATAACACTAGAGACGAAATAAACGTTTGTAGTAGTTTGTAGTAGCTTTAGAAATTACTACAAACGATTGAAACCATAGGATACTGCATTTTATTAACACTAGAGATGAAACGGACGTTTGTAGTAGCTTAAAAAATTACTACAAACGATTTAAACCATAGGACACTGCATTTTATTAACACTAGAGATGAAACGGACGTTTGTAGTAGCTTAAAAAATTACTACAAAGGATTTAAACCATAGGATACTGCATTTTATTAACACTAGAGGTGAAACGGACGTTTGTAGTAGCTTAAAAAATTACTACAAACGATTTAAACCATAGGACACTGCATTTTATTAACACTAGAGATGAAACGGACGTTTGTAGTAGCTTAAAAAATTACTACAAAGGATTTAAACCATAGGATATTGTATTTTATTAACACTAGAGACGAAATAAACGTTTGTAGTAGTTTGTAGTTGCTTTAGAAATTACTACAAACGATTTAAACCATAGGATACTGCATTTTATTAACACTAGAGGTGAAACGGACGTTTGTAGTAGCTTAAAAAATTACTACAAACGATTTAAACCATAGGATATTGTATTTTATTAACTCTAGAGACGAAATAAACGTTTGTAGTTGTTTGTAGTTGCTTATTAAATTACTACAAACGATTTAAACCATAGGATACTGCATTTTATTAACACTAGAGATGAAACGGACGTTTGTAGTAGCTTAAAAAATTACTACAAACGATTTAAACCATATGATATTGTATTTTATTAACACTAGAGACGAAATAATCGTTTGTAGTTGTTTGTAGTTGCTTAATAAATTACTACAAACGATTTATACCATAGGATATTATTTTTTAATAACACTAGAGACGAAATAAACGTTTGTAGTAGTTTGTAGTAGCTTTAGAAATTACTACAAACGATTGAAACCATAGGATACTGCATTATATTAACACTAGAGGTGAAACGGACGTTTGTGGTAGCTTAGAAAATTACTACAAACGATTTAAACCATAGGACACTGCATTTTATTAACACTAGAGATGAAACGGACGTTTGTAGTAGCTTAAAAAATTACTACAAACGATTTAAACCATAGGACACTGCATTTTATTAACACTAGAGATGAAACGGACGTTTGTAGTAGCTTAAAAAATTACTACAAAGGATTTAAACCATAGGATATTGTATTTAATAACACTAGAGACGAAATAAACGTTTGTAGTTGCTTTAGAAATTACTACAAACGATTTAAACCATAGGATACTGCATTTTATTAACACTAGAGGTGAAACGGACGTTTGTAGTAGCTTAAAAAATTACTACAAACGATTTAAACCATAGGATACTGCATTTTATTAACAGTAGTAGAGGTGAAACGGACGTTTGTGGTAGCTTAGAAAATTACTACAAACGACTTAAACCATAGGACACTGCATTTTATTAACACTAGAGATGAAACGGACGTTTGTAGTAGCTTAAAAAATTACTACAAACGATTTAAACCATAGGATATTATTTTCTAATAACACTAGAGACGAAATAAACGTTTGTAGTAGTTTGTAGTAGCTTTAGAAATTACTACAAACGATTGAAACCATAGGATACTGCATTTTATTAACACTAGAGATGAAACGGACGTTTGTAGTAGCTTAAAAAATTACTACAAACGATTTAAACCATAGGACACTGCATTTTATTAACACTAGAGATGAAACGGACGTTTGTAGTAGCTTAAAAAATTACTACAAAGGATTTAAACCATAGGATACTGCATTTTATTAACACTAGAGGTGAAACGGACGTTTGTAGTAGCTTAAAAAATTACTACAAACGATTTAAACCATAGGACACTGCATTTTATTAACACTAGAGATGAAACGGACGTTTGTAGTAGCTTAAAAAATTACTACAAAGGATTTAAACCATAGGATATTGTATTTTATTAACACTAGAGACGAAATAAACGTTTGTAGTAGTTTGTAGTTGCTTTAGAAATTACTACAAACGATTTAAACCATAGGATACTGCATTTTATTAACACTAGAGGTGAAACGGACGTTTGTAGTAGCTTAAAAAATTACTACAAACGATTTAAACCATAGGATATTGTATTTTATTAACTCTAGAGACGAAATAAACGTTTGTAGTTGTTTGTAGTTGCTTATTAAATTACTACAAACGATTTAAACCATAGGATACTGCATTTTATTAACACTAGAGATGAAACGGACGTTTGTAGTAGCTTAAAAAATTACTACAAACGATTTAAACCATATGATATTGTATTTTATTAACACTAGAGACGAAATAATCGTTTGTAGTTGTTTGTAGTTGCTTAATAAATTACTACAAACGATTTATACCATAGGATATTATTTTTTAATAACACTAGAGACGAAATAAACGTTTGTAGTAGTTTGTAGTAGCTTTAGAAATTACTACAAACGATTGAAACCATAGGATACTGCATTTTATTAACACTAGAGATGAAACGGACGTTTGTAGTAGCTTAAAAAATTACTACAAACGATTTAAACCAAAGGACACTGCATTTTATTAACACTAGAGATGAAACGGACGTTTGTAGTAGCTTAAAAAATTACTACAAACGATTTAAACCATATGATATTGTATTTTATTAACACTAGAGACGAAATAAACGTTTGTAGTAGTTTGTAGTAGCTTTAGAAATTACTACAAACGATTTAAACCAAAGTACACTGCATTTTATTAACACTAGAGATGAAACGGACGTTTGTAGTAGCTTAAAAAATTATTACAAACAATTTAAACCATAGGATACTGCATTTTATTAACACTAGAGATGAAACGGACGTTTGTAGTAGCTTAATAAATTACTACAAATGATTTAAACCATAGGATATAATTTTTAATAACACTAGAGACGAAATAAACGTTTGTAGTAGTTTGTAGTAGCTTTAGAAATTACTACAAACGATTGAAACCATAGGATACTGCATTTTATTAACATTACAGATGAAACGGACGTTTGTGGTAGCTTAAAAAATTACTACAAACGATTTAAACCACAGGACACTGCATTTTATTAACACTAGAGATGAAACGGACGTTTGTAGTAGCTTAAAAAATTACTACAAACGATTTAAACCATAGGATACTGCATTTTATTAACAGTAGTAGAGGTGAAACGGACGTTTGTGGTAGCTTAGAAAATTACTACAAACGATTTAAACCATAGGACACTGCATTTTATTAACACTAGAGATGAAACGGACGTTTGTAGTAGCTTAAAAAATTACTACAAACGATTTAAACCATATGATATTGTATTTTATTAACACTAGAGACGAAATAATCGTTTGTAGTTGTTTGTAGTTGCTTAATAAATTACTACAAACGATTTAAACCATAGGATATTATTTTTTAATAACACTAGAGACGAAATAAACGTTTGTAGTAGTTTGTAGTAGCTTTAGAAATTACTACAAACGATTGAACCCATAGGATACTGCATTTTATTAACACTAGAGGTGAAACGGACGTTTGTAGTAGCTTAAAAAATTACTACAAACGATTTAAACCATAGGACACTGCATTTTATTAACACTAGAGATGAAACGGACGTTTGTAGTAGCTTAAAAAATTACTACAAACGATTTAAACCATAGGATATTGTATTTTATTAACACTAGAGACGAAATAAACGTTTGTAGTAGTTTGTAGTAGCTTTAGAAATTACTACAAACGATTGAAACCATAGGATACTGCATTTTATTAACACTAGAGGTGAAACGGACGTTTGTAGTAGCTTAAAAAATTACTACAAACGATTTAAACGATAGGACACTGCATTTTATTAACACTAGAGATGAAACGGGCGTTTGTAGTAGCTTAAAAAATTACTACAATCGATTTAAACCATAGGATATTATTATTCAATAACACTAGAGACGAAATAAACGTTTGTAGTAGTTTGTAGTTGCTTTAGAAATTACTACAAACGATTGAAACCATAGGATACTGCATTTTATTAACACTACAGATGAAACGGACGTTTGTGGTAGCTTAAAAAATTACTACAAACGATTTAAACCACAGGACACTGCATTTTATTAACACTAGAGATGAAACGGACGTTTGTAGTAGCTTAAAAAATTACTACAAACGATTTAAACCATAGGATACTGCATTTTATTAACAGTAGTAGAGGTGAAACGGACGTTTGTGGTAGCTTAGAAAATTACTACAAACGATTTAAACCATAGGACACTGCATTTTATTAACACTAGAGATGAAACGGACGTTTGTAGTAGCTTAAAAAATTACTACAAACGATTTAAACCATATGATATTGTATTTTATTAACACTAGAGACGAAATAATCGTTTGTAGTTGTTTGTAGTTGCTTAATAAATTACTACAAACGATTTAAACCATAGGATATTATTTTTTAATAACACTAGAGACGAAATAAACGTTTGTAGTAGTTTGTAGTAGCTTTAGAAATTACTACAAACGATTGAAACCATAGGATACTGCATTTTATTAACACTAGAGGTGAAACGGACGTTTGTAGTAGCTTAAAAAATTACTACAAACGATTTAAACCATAGGACACTGCATTTTATTAACACTAGAGATGAAACGGACGTTTGTAGTAGCTTTAGAAATTACTACAAACGATTGAAACCATAGGATATTATTTTTTAATAACACTAGAGACGAAATAAACGTTTGTTTGTAGTAGCTTAAAAAATTACTACAAAGGATTTAAACCATAGGATACTGCATTTTATTAACACTAGAGATGAAACGGACGTTTGTAGTAGCTTAAAAAATTACTACAAAGGATTTAAACCATAGGATATAGTATTTTATTAACACTAGAGACGAAATAAACGTTTGTAGTAGTTTGTAGTTACTTTAGAAATAACTACAAACGATTTAAACCATAGGATACTGCATTTTATTAACACTAGAGGTGAAACGGACGTTTGTAGTAGCTTAAAAAATTACTACAAACGATTTAAACCATAGGACACTGCATTTTATTAACACTAGAGATGAAACGGACGTTTGTAGTAGCTTAAAAAATTACTACAAAGGATTTAAACCATAGGATATTGTATTTAATAACACTAGAGACGAAATAAACGTTTGTAGTTGCTTTAGAAATTACTACAAACGATTTAAACCACAGGACACTGCACTTTATTAACACTACAGATGAAACGGACGTTTGTAGTAGCTTAAAAAATTACTACAAACGATTTAAACCATAGGATATTGTATTTTATTAACACTAGAGACGAAATAAACGTTTGTAGTAGTTTGTAGTTGCTTTAGAAATTACTACAAACGATTGAAACCATAGGATACTGCATTTTATTAACACTAGAGGTGAAACAGACGTTTGTAGTAGCTTAAAAAATTACTACAAACGATTTAAACCACAGGACACTGCATTTTATTAACACTAGAGATGAAACGGACGTTTGTAGTAGCTTAAAAAATTACTACAAACGATTTAAACCATAGGATACTGCATTTTATTAACAGTAGTAGAGGTGAAACGGACGTTTGTGGTAGCTTAGAAAATTACTACAAACGATTTAAACCATAGGACACTGCATTTTATTAACACTAGAGATGAAACGGACGTTTGTAGTAGCTTAAAAAATTACTACAAACGATTTAAACCATATGATATTGTATTTTATTGACACTAGAGACGAAATAATCGTTTGTAGTTGTTTGTAGTTGCTTAATAAATTACTACAAACGATTTAAACCATAGGATATTATTTTTTAATAACACTAGAGACGAAATAAACGTTTGTAGTAGTTTGTAGTAGCTTTAGAAATTACTACAAACGATTGAAACCATAGGATACTGCATTTTATTAACACTAGAGGTGAAACGGACGTTTGTAGTAGCTTAAAAAATTACTACAAACGATTTAAACCATAGGATACTGCATTTTATTAACAGTAGTAGAGATGAAACGGACGTTTGTAGTAGCTTAAAAAATTACTACAAAGGATTTAAACCATAGGATATTGTATTTAATAACACTAGAGACGAAATAAACGTTTGTAGTTGCTTTAGAAATTACTACAAACGATTTAAACCATAGGATACTGCATTTTATTAACACTAGAGGTGAAACGGACGTTTGTAGTAGCTTAAAAAATTACTACAAACGATTTAAACCATAGGATACTGCATTTTATTAACAGTAGTAGAGGTGAAACGGACGTTTGTGGTAGCTTAGAAAATTACTACAAACGATTTAAACCATAGGACACTGCATTTTATTAACACTAGAGATGAAACGGACGTTTGTAGTAGCTTAAAAAATTACTACAAACGATTTAAACCATAGGATATTATTTTTTAATAACACTAGAGACGAAATAAACGTTTGTAGTAGTTTGTAGTAGCTTTAGAAATTACTACAAACGATTGAAACCATAGGATACTGCATTTTATTAACACTAGAGATGAAACGGACGTTTGTAGTAGCTTAAAAAATTACTACAAACGATTTAAACCATAGGACACTGCATTTTATTAACACTAGAGATGAAACGGACGTTTGTAGTAGCTTAAAAAATTACTACAAAGGATTTAAACCATAGGATACTGCATTTTATTAACACTAGAGGTGAAACGGACGTTTGCAGTAGCTTAAAAAATTACTACAAACGATTTAAACCATAGGACACTGCATTTTATTAACACTAGAGATGAAACGGACGTTTGTAGTAGCTTAAAAAATTACTACAAAGGATTTAAACCATAGGATATTGTATTTTATTAACACTAGAGACGAAATAAACGTTTGTAGTAGTTTGTAGTTGCTTTAGAAATTACTACAAACGATTTAAACCATAGGATACTGCATTTTATTAACACTAGAGGTGAAACGGACGTTTGTAGTAGCTTAAAAAATTACTACAAACGATTTAAACCATAGGATATTGTATTTTATTAACTCTAGAGACGAAATAAACGTTTGTAGTTGTTTGTAGTTGCTTATTAAATTACTACAAACGATTTAAACCATAGGATACTGCATTTTATTAACACTAGAGATGAAACGGACGTTTGTAGTAGCTTAAAAAATTACTACAAACGATTTAAACCATATGATATTGTATTTTATTAACACTAGAGACGAAATAATCGTTTGTAGTTGTTTGTAGTTGCTTAATAAATTACTACAAACGATTTATACCATAGGATATTATTTTTTAATAACACTAGAGACGAAATAAACGTTTGTAGTAGTTTGTAGTAGCTTTAGAAATTACTACAAACGATTGAAACCATAGGATACTGCATTATATTAACACTAGAGGTGAAACGGACGTTTGTAGTAGCTTAAAAAATTACTACAAACGATTTAAACGATAGGACACTGCATTTTATTAACACTAGAGATGAAACGGGCGTTTGTAGTAGCTTAAAAAATTACTACAATCGATTTAAACCATAGGATACTGCATTTTATTAACAGTAGTAGAGGTGAAACGGACGTTTGTGGTAGCTTAGAAAATTACTACAAACGATTTAAACCATAGGACACTGCATTTTATTAACACTAGAGATGAAACGGACGTTTGTAGTAGCTTAAAAAATTACTACAAACGATTTAAACCATAGGATACTGCATTTTATTAACAGTAGTAGAGGTGAAACGGACGTTTGTGGTAGCTTAGAAAATTACTACAAACGACTTAAACCATAGGACACTGCATTTTATTAACACTAGAGATGAAACGGACGTTTGTAGTAGCTTAAAAAATTACTACAAACGATTTAAACCATAGGATATTATTTTCTAATAACACTAGAGACGAAATAAACGTTTGTAGTAGTTTGTAGTAGCTTTAGAAATTACTACAAACGATTGAAACCATAGGATACTGCATTTTATTAACACTAGAGATGAAACGGACGTTTGTAGTAGCTTAAAAAATTACTACAAACGATTTAAACCATAGGACACTGCATTTTATTAACACTAGAGATGAAACGGACGTTTGTAGTAGCTTAAAAAATTACTACAAAGGATTTAAACCATAGGATACTGCATTTTATTAACACTAGAGGTGAAACGGACGTTTGTAGTAGCTTAAAAAATTACTACAAACGATTTAAACCATAGGACACTGCATTTTATTAACACTAGAGATGAAACGGACGTTTGTAGTAGCTTAAAAAATTACTACAAAGGATTTAAACCATAGGATATTGTATTTTATTAACACTAGAGACGAAATAAACGTTTGTAGTAGTTTGTAGTTGCTTTAGAAATTACTACAAACGATTTAAACCATAGGATACTGCATTTTATTAACACTAGAGGTGAAACGGACGTTTGTAGTAGCTTAAAAAATTACTACAAACGATTTAAACCATAGGATATTGTATTTTATTAACTCTAGAGACGAAATAAACGTTTGTAGTTGTTTGTAGTTGCTTATTAAATTACTACAAACGATTTAAACCATAGGATACTGCATTTTATTAACACTAGAGATGAAACGGACGTTTGTAGTAGCTTAAAAAATTACTACAAACGATTTAAACCATATGATATTGTATTTTATTAACACTAGAGACGAAATAATCGTTTGTAGTTGTTTGTAGTTGCTTAATAAATTACTACAAACGATTTATACCATAGGATATTATTTTTTAATAACACTAGAGACGAAATAAACGTTTGTAGTAGTTTGTAGTAGCTTTAGAAATTACTACAAACGATTGAAACCATAGGATACTGCATTATATTAACACTAGAGGTGAAACGGACGTTTGTAGTAGCTTAAAAAATTACTACAAACGATTTAAACGATAGGACACTGCATTTTATTAACACTAGAGATGAAACGGGCGTTTGTAGTAGCTTCAGAAATTACTACAAGCGATTGAAACCATAGGATACTGCATTTTATTAACACTAGAGATGAAACGGACGTTTGTAGTAGCTTAAAAAATCACTACAAATGATTTAAACCATAGGATATTGTATTTTAATAACACTAGAGACGAAATAAACGTTTGTAGTAGCTTTAGAAATTACTACAAACGATTGAAACCATAGGATACTGCATTTTATTAACACTAGAGGTGAAACGGACGTTTGTAGTAGCTTAACAAATTACTACAAACGATTTAAACCATAGGATACTGCATTTTATTAACAGTAGTAGAGGTGAAACGGACGTTTGTGGTAGCTTAGAAAATTACTACAAACGACTTAAACCATAGGACACTGCATTTTATTAACACTAGAGATGAAACGGACGTTTGTAGTAGCTTAAAAAATTACTACAAACGATTTAAACCATAGGATATTATTTTCTAATAACACTAGAGACGAAATAAACGTTTGTAGTAGTTTGTAGTAGCTTTAGAAATTACTACAAACGATTGAAACCATAGGATACTGCATTTTATTAACACTAGAGATGAAACGGACGTTTGTAGTAGCTTAAAAAATTACTACAAACGATTTAAACCATAGGACACTGCATTTTATTAACACTAGAGATGAAACGGACGTTTGTAGTAGCTTAAAAAATTACTACAAACGATTTAAACCATAGGATACTGCATTTTATTAACACTAGAGGTGAAACGGACGTTTGTAGTAGCTTAAAAAATTACTACAAACGATTTAAACCATAGGACACTGCATTTTATTAACACTAGAGATGAAACGGACGTTTGTAGTAGCTTAAAAAATTACTACAAAGGATTTAAACCATAGGATATTGTATTTTATTAACACTAGAGACGAAATAAACGTTTGTAGTAGTTTGTAGTTGCTTTAGAAATTACTACAAACGATTTAAACCATAGGATACTGCATTTTATTAACACTAGAGGTGAAACGGACGTTTGTAGTAGCTTAAAAAATTACTACAAACGATTTAAACCATAGGATATTGTATTTTATTAACTCTAGAGACGAAATAAACGTTTGTAGTTGTTTGTAGTTGCTTATTAAATTACTACAAACGATTTAAACCATAGGATACTGCATTTTATTAACACTAGAGATGAAACGGACGTTTGTAGTAGCTTAAAAAATTACTACAAACGATTTAAACCATATGATATTGTATTTTATTAACACTAGAGACGAAATAATCGTTTGTAGTTGTTTGTAGTTGCTTAATAAATTACTACAAACGATTTATACCATAGGATATTATTTTTTAATAACACTAGAGACGAAATAAACGTTTGTAGTAGTTTGTAGTAGCTTTAGAAATTACTACAAACGATTGAAACCATAGGATACTGCATTATATTAACACTAGAGGTGAAACGGACGTTTGTAGTAGCTTAAAAAATTACTACAAACGATTTAAACGATAGGACACTGCATTTTATTAACACTAGAGATGAAACGGGCGTTTGTAGTAGCTTAAAAAATTACTACAATCGATTTAAACCATAGGATACTGCATTTTATTAACAGTAGTAGAGGTGAAACGGACGTTTGTGGTAGCTTAGAAAATTACTACAAACGATTTAAACCATAGGACACTGCATTTTATTAACACTAGAGATGAAACGGACGTTTGTAGTAGCTTAAAAAATTACTACAAACGATTTAAACCATAGGATACTGCATTTTATTAACAGTAGTAGAGGTGAAACGGACGTTTGTGGTAGCTTAGAAAATTACTACAAACGATTTAAACCATAGGACACTGCATTTTATTAACACTAGAGATGAAACGGACGTTTGTAGTAGCTTAAAAAATTACTACAAACGATTTAAACCATAGGACACTGCATTTTATTAACACTAGAGATGAAACGGTAGTAGTTTGTAGTAGCTTTAGAAATTACTACAAACGATTTAAACCATAGGATATTGCATTTTATTAACACTAGAGACGAAACGGACGTTTGTAGTAGCTTAAAAAATTACTACAAACGATTTAAACCATAGGATACTGCATTTTATTAACACTAGAGATGAAACGGACGTTTGTAGTAGCTTAAAAAATTACTACAAACGATTTAAACCATAGGATACTGCATTTTATTAACAGTAGTAGAGGTGAAACGGACGTTTGTGGTAGCTTAGAAAATTACTACAAACGATTTAAACCATAGCACACTGCATTTTATTAACACTAGAGATGAAACGGACGTTTGTAGTAGCCTAAAAAATTACTACAAACGATTTAGACCATAGGATATTGTATTTTATTAACACTAGAGACGAAATAATCGTTTGTAGTTGTTTGTAGTTGCTTAATAAATTACTACAAACGATTTAAACCATAGGATATTATTTTTTAATAACACTAGAGACGAAATAAACGTTTGTAGTAGTTTGTAGTAGCTTTAGAAATTACTACAAACGATTGAAACCATAGGATACTGCATTTTATTAACACTAGAGGTGAAACGGACGTTTGTAGTAGCTTAAAAAATTACTACAAACGATTTAAACCATAGGACACTGCATTTTATTAACACTAGAGATGAAACGGACGTTTGTAGGAGCTTAAAAAATTACTACAAAGGATTTAAACCATAGGATATTGTATTTTATTAACACTAGAGACGAAATAAACGTTTGTAGTAGTTTGTAGTTGCTTTAGAAATAACTACAAACGATTTAAACCATAGGATACTGCATTTTATTAACACTAGAGGTGAAATGGACGTTTGTAGTAGCTTAAAAAATTACTACAAACGATTTAAACCATAGGACACTGCATTTTATTAACACTAGAGATGAAACGGACGTTTGTAGTAGCTTAAAAAATTACTACAATCGATTTAAACCATAGGATATTATTATTTAATAACACTAGAGACGAAATAAACGTTTGCAGTAGTTTGTAGTTGCTTTAGAAATTACTACAAACGATTGAACCTATAGGGTACTGCATTTTATTAACACTAGAGGTGAAACAGACGTTTGTAGTAGCTTAAAAAATTACTACAAACGATTTAAACCACAGGACACTGCATTTTATTAACACTAGAGATGAAACGGACGTTTGTAGTAGCTTAAAAAATTACTACAAAGGATTTAAACCATAGGATACTGTATTTTATTAGCACTAGAGGTGAAACGGACGTTTGTAGTAGCTTAAAAAATTACTACAAACGATTTAAACCATAGGACACTGCATTTTATTAACACTAGAGATGAAACGGACGTTTGTAGTTGCTTAATAAATTACTTCAATCGATTTAAACCGTAGAATATTGTATTTTATAAACACTAGAGACGAAATAAACGTTTGTAGTTGTTTGCAGTAGCTCAAAAAATTATTACAAGCGATGTAAACCAAAGGGCAATGCATTTTATTAACAATAGAGATGAAATAGACGTTTGTAGTAGTTTGTAGTAGCTTTAGAAATTACTACAAACGTTTGAAACCATAGGACATTGCATTTTATTAATACTAGAGGTGAAACGGACGTTTGTAGTAGCTTAAAAAATTACTACAAACGATTTAAACCATAGGACACTGCATTTTATTAACACTAGAGATGAAACGGACGTTTGTAGTAGCTTAAAAAATTACTACAAACGATTTAAACCATAGGATATTTCATTTTATTAACACTAGAGACGAAATAAACGTTTGTAGTAGTTTGTAGTAGCTTTAGAAATTACTACAAACGATTTAAACCATAGGAGACTGCATTTTAATAACACCAGAGATGAAACGGACGTTTGTAGTAGCTTTAGAAATTACTACAAACGATTTAAACCATAGGACACTGCATTTTATTAACACTAGAGATGAAACGGACGTTTGTAGTAGCTTAAAAAATTACTACAAAGGATTTAAACCATAGGATACTGCATTTTATTAACACTAGAGGTGAAACGGACGTTTGCAGTAGCTTAAAAAATTACTACAAACGATTTAAACCATAGGACACTGCATTTTATTAACACTAGAGATGAAACGGACGTTTGTAGTAGCTTAAAAAATTACTACAAACGATTTAAACCATAGGATATTATTTTCTAATAACACTAGAGACGAAATAAACGTTTGTAGTAGTTTGTAGTAGCTTTAGAAATTACTACAAACGATTGAAACCATAGGATACTGCATTTTATTAACACTAGAGATGAAACGGACGTTTGTAGTAGCTTAAAAAATTACTACAAACGATTTAAACCATAGGACACTGCATTTTATTAACACTAGAGATGAAACGGACGTTTGTAGTAGCTTAAAAAATTACTACAAACGATTTAAACCATAGGATACTGCATTTTATTAACACTAGAGGTGAAACGGACGTTTGTAGTAGCTTAAAAAATTACTACAAACGATTTAAACCATAGGACACTGCATTTTATTAACACTAGAGATGAAACGGACGTTTGTAGTAGCTTAAAAAATTACTACAAAGGATTTAAACCATAGGATATTGTATTTTATTAACACTAGAGACGAAATAAACGTTTGTAGTAGTTTGTAGTTGCTTAAGAAATTACTACAAACGATTTAAACCATAGGATACTGCATTTTATTAACACTAGAGATGAAACGGACGTTTGTAGTAGCTTAATAAATTACTACAAACGATTTAAAATATAGGATACTGCATTTTATTAACACTAGAGATGGAAAGGACGTTTGTAGTAGCTTAAAAAATTACTACAAACGATTTAAACCATAGGATACTGCATTTTATTAACACTAGAGATGAAACGGACGTTTGTAGTAGCTTAAAAAATTACTACAAACGATTTAAACCATAGGATATTGTATTTAATAACACTAGAGACGAAATAAACGTTTGTAGTTGTTTTAGAAATTACTACAAACGATTTAAACCATAGGATACTGCATTTTATTAACACTAGAGGTGAAACGGACGTTTGTAGTAGCTTAAAAAATTACTACAAACGATTTAAACCATAGGACACTGCATTTTATTAACACTAGAGATGAAACGGACGTTTGTAGTAGCTTAAAAAATTACTACAAACGATTTAAACCAAAGTACACTGCATTTTATTAACACTAGAGATGAAACGGACGTTTGTAGTAGCTTAAAAAATTACTACAAACGATTTAAACCATAGGATACTGCATTTTATTAACACTAGAGGTGAAATAAACGTTTGTGTAGTTTGTAGTAGCTTAAAAAATTACTACAAACGATTTAAACCATAGGATACTGCATTTTATTAACACTAGAGACGAAACGGACGTTTGTAGTAGCTTAGAAAATTACTACAAACGATTTAAACCATAGTACACTGCATTTTATTAACACTAGAGTTGAAACGGACGTTTTTAGTAGCTTAAAAAATTACTACAAACGATTTAAGCCATAGGATACTGCATTTTATTAACACTAGAGGTGGAACGGACGTTTGTAGTAGCTTAGAAAATTACTACAAACGATTTAAACCATAGGACACTGCATTTTATTAACACTAGAGGTGGAACGGACGTTTGTAGCAGCTTAGAAAATTACTACAAACGATTTAAACCATAGGATATTATTTTTTAATAACACTAGAAACGAAATAAACGTTTGTAGTGGTTTGTAGTAGCTTTAGAAATTACTACAAACGATTTAAACCATAGGATACTGCATTTTATTAACACTAGAGATGAAACGGACGTTTGTAGTAGCTTAAAAAATTTCTACAAACGATTTAAACGATAGGACACTGCATTTTATTAACACTACAGATGAAACGGACGTTTGTAGTAGCTTAAAAAATTACTACAAACGATTTAAACCATAGGATATTGTATTTTATTAACACTAGAGACGAAATAAACGTTTGTAGTAGTTTGTAGTTGCTTTAGAAATTACTACAAACGATTTAAACCATAGGATACTGCATTTTATTAACACTAGAGGTGAAACGGACGTTTGTAGTAGCTTAAAAAATTACTACAAACGATTTAAACCATAGGATATTGTATTTTATTAACTCTAGAGACGAAATAAACGTTTGTAGTTGTTTGTAGTTGCTTATTAAATTACTACAAACGATTTAAACCATAGGATACTGCATTTTATTAACACTAGAGATGAAACGGACGTTTGTAGTAGCTTAAAAAATTACTACAAACGATTTAAACCATATGATATTGTATTTTATTAACACTAGAGACGAAATAATCGTTTGTAGTTGTTTGTAGTTGCTTAATAAATTACTACAAACGATTTATACCATAGGATATTATTTTTTAATAACACTAGAGACGAAATAAACGTTTGTAGTAGTTTGTAGTAGCTTTAGAAATTACTACAAACGATTGAAACCATAGGATACTGCATTTTATTAACACTAGAGGTGAAACGGACGTTTGTAGTAGCTTAAAAAATTACTACAAACGATTTAAACGATAGGACACTGCATTTTATTAACACTAGAGATGAAACGGGCGTTTGTAGTAGCTTAAAAAATTACTACAATCGATTTAAACCATAGGATACTGCATTTTATTAACAGTAGTAGAGGTGAAACGGACGTTTGTGGTAGCTTAGAAAATTACTACAAACGATTTAAACCATAGGACACTGCATTTTATTAACACTAGAGATGAAACGGACGTTTGTAGTAGCTTAAAAAATTACTACAAACGATTTAAACCATAGGATACTGCATTTTATTAACAGTAGTAGAGGTGAAACGGACGTTTGTGGTAGCTTAGAAAATTACTACAAACGATTTAAACCATAGGACACTGCATTTTATTAACACTAGAGATGAAACGGACGTTTGTAGTAGCTTAAAAAATTACTACAAACGATTTAAACCATAGGACACTGCATTTTATTAACACTAGAGATGAAACGGACGTTTGTAGTAGCTTAAAAAATTACTACAAACGATTTAAACCATAGGACACTGCATGTTATTAACACTAGAGACGAAACGGACGCTTGTAGAATCTTAAGAAATTAGTACAAACGATTTAAACCATATGACACTGCTTTTTATTAACACTAGAGACGAAATAAACGTTTGTAGTAGTTTGTAGTTGCTTTAGACATTACTACAAACGATTGAAACCATAGGATACTGCATTTTATTAACACTAGAGATGAAACGTACGTTTGTAGTTGCTTAATAAATTACTACAAACGATTTAAACCGTAGAATATTGTATTTTAATAACCCTAGAGACGAAATAAACGTTTGTAGTAGTTTGTAGTAGGTTTAGAAATTACTACAAACGATTTAAACCATAGGACACTGCATTTTATTAACACTAGAGATGAAACGGACGTTTGTAGCGGCTTAAAAAATTACTACAAACGATTTAAACCATAGGATACTGCATTTTATTAACACTAGAGGTGAAACGGTCGTTTGTAGTAGCTTAAAAAATTACTACAAACGATTTAAACCATAGGATATTATTTTTTAATAACACTAGAGACGAAATAAACGTTTGTAGTAGTTTGTAGTAGCTTTAGAAATTACTAACAACCATTGAAACCATAGGATACTGCATTTTATTAACACTAGAGGTGAACCGGACGTTTGTAGTAGCTTGAAAAATTACTACAAACGATTTGAATCATAGGATACTGCATTTTATTAACACTGGAGGTGAAACGGTCGTATGTAGTAGCTTAAAAAATTACTACAAACGATTTAAAGCACAGGATATTGTATTTTATTAACACTAGAGACGAACCGGACGTTTGTAGTTGCTTTAGAAATTACTACAAACGATTTAAACCATAGGATACTGCATTTTATTAACACTAGAGGTGAAACGGACGTTTGTAGTAGCTTAAAAAATTACTACAAACGATTTTAACCATAGGACACTGCATTTTATTATCACTAGAGATGAAACAGACGTTTGTAGTAGCTTAAAAAATTACTACAAACGATTTATACCATATGATATTGTATTTTATTAACACTAGAGACGAAATAATCGTTTGTAGTTGTTTGTAGTTGCTTAATAAATTACTACAAACGATTTAAACCATAGGATATTATTTTTTTATAACACTAGAGACGAAATAAACGTTTGTAGTAGTTTGTAGTAGCTTTAGAAATGACTACAAACGATTGAAACCATAGGATACTGCATTTTATTAACACTAGAGGTGAAACGGACGTTTGTAGTAGCTTAAAAAATTACTACAAACGATTTAAACCATAGGACACTGCATTTTATTAACACTAGAGACGAAATAAACGATTGTAGTTGTTTGTTGTTGCTTAATAAATTACTACAAACGATTTAAACCATAGGATACTGCATTTTATTAACACTAGAGAGTGAAACGGACGTTTGTAGTAGCTTAGAAAATTACTACAAACGATTTAAACCATAGGACACTGCATTTTATTAACACTAGAGATGAAACGGACGTTTGTAGTAGCTTAAAAAATTACTACAAACGATTTAAACCATAGGATACTGCATTTTATTAACAGTAGAGACGAAACGGACGTTTGTGGTAGCTTAGAAAATTACTACAAACGATTTAAACCATAGGACACTGCATTTTATTAACACTAGAG
>JAQOWT010000269.1:0-26392 GCA_030407085.1 Trichopria drosophilae
GGCGAATCCCCGACTTGGAGACGAGAGGATGCCATTTTTGCGTGATCGGGCTTCGTGGCACAGGGCGGTTAACGCACTGGACTCAGCGAATAGTCGTAGTCTAAAATATTATGCAGAGGAGCTACGAGGAATGGGGCCCCATTGGTCAAAACCCAAAATTGTTGAAACCTTCTCTCATGCTGCCACTGTAGATGAGAGATTACATGCCTTACTCAGCTTATTCAATCTCTGGGTTGCGTGGATGCATTAAGCCTTGATCTCTCTCTCCTGGATCATTTCTACAACATTCCAGATTTATCTTGGGACACTGGCGGGCTGAATAAGCCTGAAGCTTTCATTTATCTGGATAGGAAGTTCCATTCCTGTTTCCAAAGGGACTAGCACTGGCTGGAAAGCCTGCGTCTTTTGGCAAAAAAGGACTTTTCCAACCAACCACTTCTCCAAAGACCGGTCGCGTACTAGGAAATAGGACGTATGCTGGTCCCAAAGCGCAATCCGCCAAACTGGCGAGAAGGAGAGCAAGAACCCGCTCCCTGCGCTTGGGAGCAGGTCCGAATGCAAAAGACACGAAAGTAAATTGGTAGACCGAGCCGCTTTTGGTTTATCTAAGCGGCAACGTGGGGTACGCAAGCCCAATTCAATCGTGCTGTACTCTACAGAACCTTGACTTGTCCACCGCGCCACTTCCTTTATCGAGATAGAACTTTTTCTTTCAGATTTGGAGATGGCGAATCCCCGTATATGAGACGAAGAGGATGCCAATTTTGCGGTGATCGGCTTCGTGGCTCAGGCCGGTTTAACCGCACTGGAACTGCCGCATAGTCCGTAGTCTAAAAAATTATGCCAGAGGAGCTACGAGGAAATGGGGCCCCATTGGTCAAACCCAAAATTGATGAAACCTTCTCTCATGCTGCCACTGTAGATGATATTACATGCCTTACTCAGCTTATTCATCTCTGGGTTGCGTGGATGCATTAAGCCTTGATTCTTCTCTTCCGGATCATTTCTACAACATTCCAGATTTATCTTGGGACACTGGCGGGCTGAAAAGCCTGAAGCTTCATTTATCGATAGGGAGTTCCATCCTGTTCCAAAGACAGCACTGGCTGGAAAGCCTGCGTCTTTTGGCAAAAAAGGACTTTTCCAACCAACCACTTCCAAAGACCGGTCCGTCTAGAAATAGACGTAGCTGGTCCAAGCGCAACCGCCAAACTGGCGAGAAGGTGAGCAAGTCGCTCCCTGCGCTTGGAGCAGTCGAGGCAAAGACCGAAAGTAAGTTGGTTGACGAGCCGCTTTGGTTATCTAGCGGCTACGTGGGTACGCAGCCAATTCATCGGCTGTACTCTCAGAACCTTGACTTGTCCACCGCGCCACTCCTTATCGAGAGAACTTTTCTCGATTTGGAGATGGCGAATCCCCGATTGAGACGAGAGATGCCATTTTGCGTATCGGCTTCGTGGCTCAGGCGGTTAACGCACTGGACTGCGAAGTCGTAGTCTAAAATATTATGCAGAGAGCTACGAGGAATGGGCTTGGTCAAACCCAAAATTGATGAAACCTCTCTCTGCTGCACTGTAGATGAGATTAATGCTTACTCAGCTTCTTCATCTCTGGGTTGCGTGGATGCATTAAGCCTTGATCTCTCTCCGGACATTCTACATCCTGATTTCTTGGACGATCGCCTATTCTTTACACACATTACACCAGAAATACTACGTCGACATTTTATGCGAATAACCTCGGAAGCGAAAGGTGTGGATGAACTTTCAAGCACATTCCTACTGAAATGCTTACCGGCTATCTTTCCTTATATGCTGCATTTATTTAACCAGACATCCTCCTTTCCCTCTTTATGGAAACATTCCTTGTTGACGCCAATCAAAAAAGTAAACTCACCGACGAGTCCCTCTAATTACAGACTTATATCTATCTTGTGAATGCCTTCCAAAATAATAGAAAGAATTGTATACGAGCAGATCACCGAATTTTTAACCAGTAAAAGCTGGTTCGATCCACACCAATCGGGGTTCCGAAAACTTCACAGCACTCAGACTGCCCTGCTGTATGTTACGGAGGAAATTCGACTGGCAATTGATGAGGGTATGGTCGTTGTACTAGTACTTTTTGATTTTAGCAAAGCTTTTGATCTTGTCGACCATGCCCTATTACTGCAAAAGATGAGGGCAGCTGGCTTCTCCAACTCAGTCATCACGTGGTTTGCATCATACCTCGGGGGACGCTTTCAGGCAGTTCGTGGGCCAAATGGAGATATCTCATCATGGCTGCCAGTGGGGGCCGGAGTGCCTCAGGGATCAGTCCTAGGGCCCCTTCTTTTCTCGCTCTTTATTAATGACTTGCCCTCCTGCCTACAACATACATTCCATGCGATATTCGCGGATGATACGCAGATATTCTTGAAATGTCTATTTTTGACTTCAATCTTACTGCGTATAACCAGGCCAGATGGCCACTGTGAACACGAAAATTGAAGCAAGCTCAAAGTCCCAGCGAATTCCTGGAGACTGGCGGGCTGAAAAGCCTGAAGCTTCATTTACCGATAGGAAGTTCCATCCTGTTCCAAAGACAGCACTGGCTGGAAAGCCTGCGTCTTTTGGCAAAAAAGGACTTTTCCAACCAACCACTTCCAAAGACCGGTCCGTCTAGAAATAGACGTAGCTGGTCCAAGCGCAACCGCCAAACTGGCGAGAAGGTGAGCAAGTCGCTCCCTGCGCTTGGAGCAGTCGAGGCAAAGACCGAGAGTAAGTTGGTTGACGAGCCGCTTTGGTTATCTAGCGGCTACGTGGCTACGCAGCCAATTCATCGGCTGTACTCTCAGAACCTTGACTTGTCCACCGCGCCACTCCTTATCGAGAGAACTTTTCTCGATTTGGAGATGGCGAATCCCCGATTGAGACGAGAGATGCCATTTTGCGTATCGGCTTCGTGGCTCAGGCGGTTAACGCACTGGACTGCGAAGTCGTAGTCTAAAATATTATGCAGAGAGCTACGAGGAATGGGCTTGGTCAAACCCAAAATTGATGAAACCTCTCTCTGCTGCACTGTAGATGAGATTAATGCTTACTCAGCTTCTTCATCTCTGGGTTGCGTGGATGCATTAAGCCTTGATCTCTCTCCGGACATTCTACATCCTGATTTCTTGGACACTGGCGGGCTGAAAAGCCTGAAGCTTCATTTATCGATAGGAAGTTCCATCCTGTTCCCAAAGACAGCACTGGCTGGAAAGCCTGCGTCTTTTGGCAAAAAAGGACTTTTCCAACCAACCACTTCCAAAGACCGGTCCGTCTAGAAATAGACGTAGCTGGTCCAAGCGCAACCGCCAAACTGGCGAGAAGGTGAGCAAGTCGCTCCCTGCGCTTGGAGCAGTCGAGGCAAAGACCGAAAGTAAGTTGGTTGACGAGCCGCTTTGGTTATCTAGCGGCTACGTGGGTACGCAGCCAATTCATCGGCTGTACTCTCAGAACCTTGACTTGTCCACCGCGCCACTCCTTATCGAGAGAACTTTTCTCGATTTGGAGATGGCGAATCCCCGATTGAGACGAGAGATGCCATTTTGCGTATCGGCTTCGTGGCTCAGGCGGTTAACGCACTGGACTGCGAAGTCGTAGTCTAAAATATTATGCAGAGAGCTACGAGGAATGGGCTTGGTCAAACCCAAAATTGATGAAACCTCTCTCTGCCGCACTGTAGATGAGATTAATGCTTACTCAGCTTCTTCATCTCTGGGTTGCGTGGATGCATTAAGCCTTGATCTCTCTCCGGACATTCTACATCCTGATTTCTTGGACGATCGCCTATTCTTTACACACATTACACCAGAAATACTACGTCGACATTTTATGCGAATAACATCGGAAGCGAAAGGTGTGGATGAACTTTCAAGCACATTCCTACTGAAATGCTTACCGGCTATCTTTCCTTATATGCTGCATTTATTTAACCAGACATCCTCCTTTCCCTCTTTATGGAAACATTCCTTGTTGACGCCAATCAAAAAAGTAAACTCACCGACGAGTCCCTCTAATTACAGACTTATATCTATCTTGTGAATGCCTTCCAAAATAATAGAAAGAATTGTATACGAGCAGATCACCGAATTTTTAACCAGTAAAAGCTGGTTCGATCCACACCAATCGGGGTTCCGAAAACTTCACAGCACTCAGACTGCCCTGCTGTATGTTACGGAGGAAATTCGACTGGCAATTGATGAGGGTATGGTCGTTGTACTAGTACTTTTTGATTTTAGCAAAGCTTTTGATCTTGTCGACCATGCCCTATTACTGCAAAAGATGAGGGCAGCTGGCTTCTCCAACTCAGTCATCACGTGGTTTGCATCATACCTCGGGGGACGCTTTCAGGCAGTTCGTGGGCCAAATGGAGATATCTCATCATGGCTGCCAGTGGGGGCCGGAGTGCCTCAGGGATCAGTCCTAGGGCCCCTTCTTTTCTCGCTCTTTATTAATGACTTGTCCTCCTGCCTACAACATACATTCCATGCGATATTCGCGGATGATACGTAGATATTCTTGAAATGTCTATTTTTGACTTCAATCTTACTGCGTATAACCAGGCCAGATGGCCACTGTGAACACGAAAATTGAAGCAAGCTCAAAGTCCCAGCGAATTCCTGGAGACTGGCGGGCTGAAAAGCCTGAAAGCTTCATTTATCGATAGGAAGTTCCATCCTGTTCCAAAGACAGCACTGGCCGGAAAGCCTGCGTCTTTTGGCAAAAAAGGACTTTTCCAACCAACCACTTCCAAAGACCGGTCCGTCTAGAAAATAGACGTAGCTGGTCCAAGCGCAACCGCCAAACTGGCGAGAAGGTGAGCAAGTCGCTCCCTGCGCTTGGAGCAGTCCGAGGCAAAGACCGAGAGTAAGTTGGTTGACGAGCCGCTTTGGTTATCTAGCGGCTACGTGGGTACACGGCTTCGTGGCTCAGGCGGTTAACGCACTGGACTGCGAAGTCGTAGGTCGTGAGTTCGATCCCCGTCTGGTGAACAATTTTTCGATTTCGTTTCCAAGCAGCAGCTCGCTGTTGGTAAGACGAGCCACTTTGTTTGTGTTGGAAATCGACTCATGACCGCCGCTGTACTTGGTGTAGGTTTCTGCAGTCCTACATTTCATACACAAATGTGAAGTATGGCGCCATCTGTCTAAGTCGATCTGCAGATCTCGCAAAATCATATAGTAAAATAATAAGGCAACAATTTAGTAAAAAGGGCGATTCCGCCCGTTAATTAATAAAAAAAAAAAAAAAAAAAAAAAAAAAAAAAAAATGTCGCCTTGAAGACATTGACTCGGGTGTGCAGAAAATCTCGTCTGATGTGCTGTCATTCACCAACTGGGAGGATCGGAATAAACTCAAGATGAACTTAGACAAAACCAAGGCTATGCTTATCGGTGGCTCACGCAATATCAGGGCAAATGAATATCAATGGTATGCCTCACATTATTATCCACGGGCAACCCTTATCTTGGACTGTTACGGCTAAGAACCTTGGACTTCACATAGACCAAACACTATCTTGGAGCGAACATGTACAGATGTCTCGTAAGGTGTATGGTACAATACGGCAGATTTATTCCAGCAAGACTGCTCTATCTGAAAAACTGCGGCGCCAATTGATTACTTCACTGGTACTTCCTTACTTTGATTATTGTGCTGCGGTCTATAATGCCATTGACACTAAACTAAAACTTAAGATTGAACGAATGCTTAATGCCTACATTCGCTTCATTTACGGGATCCGGAAGTTCGAGCACATCACCAGATATCGGCGTAGACTATGTTGGCTAACCGCGGAAAATCGCAGACTATATACGATCGGATGCCTTGACTTACAAGCTCGTCTACTATAAAAAACCTCACTACCTTTACCAACGCAATCTTTGGCGACGTGATATTATCTCCCGTGAGCTTCGGCCTGGGGGAGCAGTATTACGAATACCTGCCCATCGAACAGCTGTATGTGCGCACTCTTTTATTATTACTTCCAGCAAATTACGGAACTTACTTCCTCGCAATATTTCCGATAGTGCTACCTTGCAGATATTTAAGAGTAGATTTTATGAATATCTACTGGAAGCTGATAAGTCCGACCGCAACGTGCTTTAGGCAATTTCAATCGCGTTGATTTGTCTTAGTATTAGTTTAATGTACTACTATATTCGACTCGAATTTCGCTATAATTGTTACTCAGACATTAGATATAACTGTTATTTAGCTATTAAAACTAATCTTTATTCTACATAACTTTTCGCGATTGGTAATGTGATCGTTATTTTCTACTAATTTTAAGCCTTGCCGTAAGACATGTAACTCTCGCCCGAACACATTGCCAGCAGCTTTGTTAACTGTCATATGTATACATGAATGGTTGGCTGAAGGGAGATTTTCGACGAGATGCCCTTAGTGTTACGTCTCACGTAACTAGGATATTGCGACGAAATACATTTTTGGGAATCCCCGAATATATGGGAATTTAATAACAGCGCCGATATACAACACACTAACCGAACTACAATGTACTTTCATGATTTGTAAAACCTACCATACCGGCCTCAAAAGATAGCTATACAAGACCGAAACCGTAGAAAATCGACCTCCTCTCTAGGTAACACGACGCCACCATAAAAACTTAAAAATCGGAAAAGAACAGATCTTTTTCTGCCCACAAATAAGATTCCTATATTATCAGCAAAAATTAAAATTAAGTAAAATATACAAAATTGCATCAGTTTGTTTGTTAAATTTTTCTTTAATATATTTTCATAAAAACAAATTCCTATTTTAATATTTATCATTTTTTTCCACACACGAAAACTTTTTCTAAGAAAAGGCATTCTCAAGCCGTACACGCACCGACACCCAAAAGTCATAAACTTAAAAAAGAGGAAATTCGAGAAAACACTTTCTCAAGGAAAAGAGAATGACCTCCTTTTCCTATTTTTAGTTGTTGTCCTCGATAAATTAGAACATTTAGAATTACGCAACAATATTAATTCTTATTTCTAAATTTTACAATATTTTCAATAAAACAAATATCATTAAATTAAATCGTTTTAAATATAAAAGAAAACATAATGAGAATGAGATTTTTGGAGAAATTTATTTCTCTAAATAAATAGAGAAATCAATAAATACAAATTACAACATTAACATCGTTGCGTAATTTAAATGTTAATAAATAAGTGTAAAAACCAAAAACCATTATTTAGTAATACCATTTATCAAATTAAAATATGTACACGAAAATGTAAATGAAAAACAATATCTTAATAATATTTTTTGTATAACTTTGAAAAGCATTACTTTATATAATACAATATATAATACATATATATTCTACACGACCAAGTACACAAAAATTGTAAAGTTAATACAAAACAACGAACGAATAATTCTAGTAATAAATAAATGACATATAATTAATAAAAAATTAAAGGCGAACTCAAATACCAACGTTACAAAAATTCCTTTTATAACAAAAACATTTCTTTTACAAAATATTGAAAGTTTGAATAAATAACTAATACAAAAATTAATAATTTCTATTTAACTTTAGTTCTAATTATGCTAGAACTTTCGTTCATGTTTGTAAAAACTACTTTTACTTTGTAAGCAAATATTTTGTTAAAAATTTATTGTTATAAAAAACAGAAGAACAGTTTTTTTATAACTACAGAAAAACAGTACAAATTTTCCCACCAAACTCAATGTTCCCACGCCTGGACCAACCTACGAATTTTCCTGGAGGGGATTCCCAATATAAAAAGAGCGACTTTCCGACGAATCTTCCTACTCTGCCTAAAACCTCCGAATCCATAACCTTCCTAAAAAAAACCCTTCCTAGCGATTGCAAGCGGTTCGTCCAGCTTCTCGCTAATTCCAACTTATTTCTTGTCCTAAACAAAGCTATTCGGTCTGAACGTCCGAATATCTTTTCTTTTTCCCAAATTTTCCCACCTTTCGTGACGAGAGCGACTCGTTCGGCTTCGCACGATTCCCTTTTTATTTTTCCGTCTGAACGTCGGAATATCTTCCTCCTCATCTCTTCTCCCCTTCGGTCTGAACCTCCGAAGTCTCCCTCAACCCTAATTCCAAATCAAAAGGTAACGGCGAGCAATTTTCGGTCGGGTTGTCACTTGGACTCTCAAACCCAAGTCCGACGTCGAGTCGCCGCGTGTAATCTTTTTTTTTGCTGGGATCTCGGTGCCGATTTGTGCAACTCGTCAAAAACATCCCTCACGAGGCAGCAATCATTTTCAATCGGCCTACCTTGGAGGAGTTCACCAAGCTGTACACTCCAGAGAGGAACGTCCCATTCAAAGACAGAGAAACCATCAGCCAACAACAAAAAAAGTGAGTTAATTTTATTACATCCTAATTAACATATCCTTCCCTCCTTTTTATTTGCCCGAAAAGAGACGAGTTGCTACGGCAACAAATATAAAAATTAAATTTTTTTATATATTTTTTATTTTTTTATGAGACGAACGTGTTAATCTCTTTAACGTTTTTGTTTACACCAAACAAGAGATTAACACCTCAGGGATAAATTTTTTTTTTTTATTATTAGTGATGCTGGCGACTTGCATCGAGATCATTCTTTGAATGAAAACTCGATCAAGCCACGAGCATCAGTAGGGCTGTTAGGAATTAAAATCAACCCTTAATTATTATTTGTTTTTTTTTATATAAAATATTCATTTTTTTGATTAGGTCGGTATTAATTAATGAATATAGTTTTTTTTTTTACCCTTATCTTTTCCTCATCCTTACTCCCTACTAACGATAACATTCAGGGTCACTATTTTTATATGGTGTTCTTGTTTTCAGTCACACGGTTTTCCGGTGTCGACTCCTGACCAGGGATCACTCTCAGCCGCCGTTGCCGCCCTCTCTGACTTTCTTCCATTGTATTCCTTCATATATTTCCTTATTACCTCGAGAAATAAAGTTATTATTACAATATATATGAAATTGTTTGTTTTATTTCCCCAGACCTTTTTTTTTTGTGCAGCCGCCTCCGTTCACCCAGAACCCAGAGTCGACCCTTAAGGTCGACCGCCCTTTCGCGTAAGTATCCAGAGTACTCGTATAAGTACCCCGGGTTCGAGCGTAACAAAATGGTGACAGCGATATCGAACGGAACCCTGTGCAATTGAAGGTCTGGAAAAGTGAAACAAATAAATTTTCCCTAAAATAATTTTTAAATTCTTTTCAAAACTGATGATACAAAACAAAAATCTGTTCAAATTATACATATTTTTTATTATTATTTCAAATTTTTCAAAAAACATTAAAACTTGTCCTTTTTAGTCACCGTTGGTATTCACTAACAAAATGGTGACAGCAAACAAATAAATTCTCCCTAAAATCAATTTTAAATTAACAATATCTTATACAATTTTTGTTTAAATCTCTTTTCAAAATTTATAATACAAAAAAATCTGTAAAATTATCTAACTTTTTCAAAAATATTAAAATTTTTTTTTTTCATACAAAAATCTGTTCAAATTATATAACTTTTAATCTTTTCAATAATTTTTCTTTTTTTGTAAATTTTTCATTCAAAATTTACATTACAAAAAAATCTGTACCCTTTTTATTCTTTCAAAACAATTAAAATTTTTCCTTTTTAATCACCGTTAGTATTCACTAACAAAACGGTGATTGTGATATCCTGCGCAATTCAAGTTGTCCGGGAAGGAGAAACAAATAAAATTTCCCTTAAAATAATTTTTTTTATATATATACAAAAAAATCTGTTCAAATTATATACCTTTTTATTTTTTTTTGTTCTCTTCAAAAATATCAAAAATCTTCAATTAACAAAATTTTATAGAATTTTTTTTCTTCAAAATTTATAATTCAAACAATTTTTTTTGTTTAAACTATAACTTTCTATTTAATCTTTTCAAACGTATCAAAATCTTTCTCTCGGTAATTTAACAATATTTTATACCACTTTTCTCAAAAATTATAATATAAAAAAAATCTCTGATCAAATTATTTAAATTCTTCAAAAATATTAAAATTTTTCCGTTTTAGTCACTGTTAGTACTCTCTAACAAAATATTGGCAGCAATACCAAATTGAAACTTGTGCTCTTAAAGCAAAACAAAAAGAGAAGTAAATTTTCCAAAGAAAATCTTCACTTAAATAAATTTATTTGTATCATTAGTACTCTCTAATTATCATAAATTCCTATACATCCATTCACTCCTTTACCCTCTAAAAACGGCAACGGCAACATTTTTATATTTCCATAAAGTAATAATAAATATAAAAAAAAATATAATAATAATAATAATAATGCACAAAAACTTTTAAATTTAATTTAATTAAAAAAATTGCGTCTAAAAAAATAAACCTATATTTTTTTTTTTTCTCTTTCGCAGTGGAAAAACACACGCCATTAAAGCATCAACTAATTACATATTTAATTGAACGGCGGCGCATTCAATTGTGTTACATTCGCTTAATTGAGCAAGGAAACATACAACGTTTCGCAGAAGAAAAATTACGAAAAGCCAAAAATAGAGTTAAAAAAATAGAAAACCTCATCAAGGAAAAATTAGAAAAACTCCCCCAACAACAAATAAAAATAAAACCGCGAAAGAAAAACATAATCTGCATCCAAATCGATTAACAGTCATTATAAATGAATTTTGTTTTCCTATCTTCTAACCTACAGTGGACAGCTCGGGCAATTATGTCGGCACCTCTGAAGATGCATTAAAGCACCTTCGTTACATATGGGCAGACGCGGATCTAAATACCAAAGACTTTGCAGAAACCGACGAGAATCCGTTACCAGAAGAGTTTCGTGAAAAACCACCCGCTCTCAACAAAGATGCTCTAAATAAAAAGGGAAAAGCCGACAGGCAAAGACGATATAGGTTGCATAAAAAAAAAAAGCAAGGAATTTAATAAAAATAACAAAAATACATAATTTTGTAAAATAAAAAAAAAATAAATATATATATATATATACTATAAAAACATATTGTACATTTTTTTTTCAATAACCACTTTTTTTTCCTCTTTTCCTTTTACCAGCCTTTTACGAAAGCTAATGTATATTTTTAAAAAAACTATTGCTAAGTCGTGACAAAAAAATAACTTTCTTTTATGTGATCACTGACTAAGTTCTACACTTTTTCGGTATCACTTAGAAAAGATACAATCCTCTCAAATTATTAACATTATTCATTAGTTTTTACTATTATCGCATGGAAATAAGTATTCCTCTATTTTTTATTATTTTAAATGTCAGAAGAAAGAACAACCCGAAGCTCAACGAAACATTTGAGCGAAGCAGACAAAAATAAATTATTAGGAGACGGATTAAGCGATCGCCGGAAACAAAAAAATAATAATAGATACGAAAATATAGAGGAAGAAAAATCCGAACATTTTTCAAATTTAGAACATAACTTAGAACATAACTTAGAACATAACTTAGAACATAACTTAGAACATAACTTAGAACATAACTTAGAACATAACTTAGAACATAACTTAGAACGTAACTTAGAACGTAACTTAGAACGTAACTTAGAACGTAACCTAGAAGATAAAATAGAACATAACCTAAAACAAGACCTGGAATATAGTTTGAGCAATAAGCAAAAATTAGATCAACAAACAGATTTAAACAAACAAAAAGAAGATTTAAAGGACACTACGAACCAAATTAATAAATACTTAAAACCAATCGAGGAAAAAAAATTTTCACAAAACGTACAGTTCGAAAAAGTAACAGAAAAACTAAACGAATTAATCCTAGAATTTAGCGATATCGTATACGATTTTGAACCAATAAACAGAACTCCAGAAAAAGAACTTAAACAGAAAAAGAAATTCGGAAAGTGGTTTTCAAGATACTTACATGTATTCAAATCTAGTACACCAGTAAAAATTAATAAAAACACCTCAAACCTATACGAAAATAAAGAGGAAAGCACAGATAGTGAGGAAGAAATATTCAAAACCTTAGATAACACTAACCACCCAGCATTACTAAAAAACACAATCGAAAACATGGCAAACAATAGGGACAAACTAACTCTTAATCATGCGATCGAAAGCGTACCAAGGTACGACGGGAATCCCAAAACGTTCTATGCCTTCGTTGACGGATGCGAAGAAGCAAGGGATATGTTGCCCGAAGAATCCGAACAAGACCTCGTTAAACTAATAAAAAGTAGACTTAGGGGAGAAGCACGGCGTGCAATAAAAAACAATACCTTCAGATCAGTATCGGAACTTTTAAAAAGCTTAAGAGAAATATATGCCCCCGCGAACTCAATAACAGAAATCAGGCAGGAATTAATAGGCATGCACCAATTCAATTTCGAAAGTGTTGTCGAATATGCCAACCGTGTTAGAGATGCAGGAGATAGAATAACGGAAACTTACAAAGCTCTAAGCGATAACGATGAAATAACAGACGTAGAAAAAGACAGAACCGAAAAAGAAACCTTAGAAACCTTTTTAACCGGCCTAAAACCAGAAATAGAAATACGATTAATCAAAACAGAAGTAGCAAATTTATCAACAGCAATACACAAAGCCATTCAAATAGAAAGGCGAATAAAATTATCAAATAGCGTTAGAGGTACAACTCAAGAAGAAAATACACACGAAGTGAAACAAAATAAAACAGAAAAAATAAAAATAGTAACTACAGACACAAAATGTCAAATCTGCAAGAGAATAGGACACGAAGCAAATACTTGTATCTTTAGAAAACCAACAGAATAATTTTCAATCCAGTAATTTCAAACCAAATTATCCTCAATATAACTATCAAAAAAATCCTATAACAAATAATTATCAAAATTATCAAAGAAATACAGCACCTAATTTCCAGAGGAACCATTTCAACAGACAAGACTACATAAACAACGAATCGCCACGCTATATGAATAGCACCACCCCTAATCATTACCAAACACAACCCTATAACCAGCAAAAGAGGTTCCAAAACCCACAAAATTTCAAACACCCAAATTATGACCAACGAAATAGACCAAACGAACAGACAATACAACGGAATAGATCAAATGAACAGACAATACAATGCACCTTCTGTAAATCCATAGGCCACTTCTGGAAAGACTGCAGAAAACTTATGCGAGCAGAAGTTTTTAGAGAAATCAATGAAAAAAATTCGGGAAACGAAAATGGTCTCCCCAAAATAGGCGCACAGAGGGAGACCGCACAGAAGCGCCAAATAAATATTGTAACGAAATCAGAAAGGACTCAAGACAAGTAAAAACAGTTAATTTAAATAAACACGAAGCCCCACTAATTAAAATAAATTCAAAAGATCTATGTTCAGAAATAAACTTAATGGTTGACACCGGAGCAAGCGTAAATATTATAAAATTAGAAAACATAAAAGGAGAAACGCTAATAGACGAGTCAGATGTAATCGATCTTAAAGGCATCACTGAACAACCAGTTACAACAATGGGAGTTGTAATAATTGAAATATTAGGGCACGATACGCCATTCCACGTAGTCAGAAACAACTTCCCAATAGATTGTGAAGGTATTTTGGGATCAGAATTCCTAAAAGATAACGAAGCAACAATAGATTATAAAAACAACTCTATCCAATGGAAAAATAACAAAAAATATTTTAACACACCAGAAACTACCACGATCCCTGCTAGAACAATATCAACTCTCTTCATTAAAGTCAAAAACGAAGAAATAAAATATGGATACATACCACGCATTAACATTCAAGAAGGAGTATACATAGGAGAAGCATTAGTAAAAAACAACGACGGGCGAGCCTATCTACAAGTTTTTAACACAACCAACGACCAAATAGAAATAGACATACCAACAATAGAAATTGAAGAAATAGACGAAAATTATGAAAGAATTGAAAACAACACACAAATAACTAAACCACTCGAAACACAAAATTGTACTAACCAAAAAAATAAAAACACTAACGAAAATGGAAACGACACCACGAGGAAAAGCAAAACAATCGATAAAAACGAAATAATAAACAAAAATGAAAATGAAAATGAAACTATAAATGAAGATGAATATGAAGATAAAAACGAAATAATAAACAAAAATGAATATGACAAAGAAATAATAAACAAAAATGAATATAAAAACGAAATAATAAACAAAAATGAAAATGAAAATGAAACTATAAATGAAGATGAATATGAAGATAAAAACGAAATAATAAACAAAAATGAATATGAAAAAGAAATAATAAACAAAAATGAATATAAAAACGAAATAATAAACAAAAATGAAAATGAAAATGAAACTATAAATGAAGATGAATATGAAGATAAAAACGAAATAATAAACAAAAATGAATATGAAAAAGAAATAATAAACAAAAACGAATATGAAAACGAAATAATAAACAAAAATGAATATGAAAAAGAAATAATAAACAAAAACGAATATAAAAACGAAATAATAAACAAAAACGAATATGAAAAAGATATAATAAACAAAAAAGAATATGAAAACGAAATAATAAACAAAAACGAATATAAAAAAGAAATAATAAATAAAAAAGAATATGAAAATGAGATAATAAACAAAAATGAAAATGAAATTATAAAAGAAGATGAATATGAAAATGAATATAAAAACGAAATAATAAATAAAAATGAATATGGAGATGAATATGGAAATGAATATGAAAATGAAATTATAAATCAAAATGAGTATAAAAATGAAATAATAAACAAAAATGAATATGAAATTAAAGTAATAAAAGAAAATAAACACGAAATCGAACACGAAATAATGAATGAAAATGAATATGAAAACGAAAACGAAATTAAAAACATAATAAAACAACACTTACCCAAGTCTCTCAATTCTTCAGTACAAGAAGATCAAGACTTTTATAACCAAAATATAAAATTATTACTCTTACGCAAAAGAGAAAAACCGGATCAAGATTTAACAAACAAATCTTCCGAAATTATGGAAAATAAATCCGATATAGATTTAGTAAACAACCCTTTTAAAAACATAATGAATAAAACAATGAGGAATGAAATACGTGATAGAAAAATAATGAATACGAATTTGAGAGAAATACATGATTTGGAAGAACTAAGTAATAAACATCCCGGTAGACATAAAAACTTCTATACGTATACAGAATTCTTACGGGAAAGAGACAAACCATTTTCAAGATTAATACCAACCAAAATGTACCACATTGTGAAAGAAACAAAACGTGCAAAACAAGTAAAAGAATTGCTTCGAATGAGTCACTTAAACGCCATAGAAAAAGAAAGCATAGACAGAATAATAAACAAAAATGCAGATACATTTCACTTACCAGATGAAACTTTGGGATTCACGCCACTCATAAAACATAAAATAATAACAACCGACGAAATACCCATAAATACCAAACAGTATAGATTCCCTCCTATACATAAAGAAGAGATAAATAAGCAAATATCCGAACAATTAAAAAACGGTATCATAAAACCATCCGAATCACCATACAACACGCCTATATGGATAGTCCCCAAAAAAGCAGATACTCATGGTAACAAGAGATGGAGAATGGTATTAGATTTCAGGAAGTTGAACGAAAAATCAATAGGCGATTCTTATCCCATACCAAATATTGTTGATATATTGGACCAACTAGGAAGCGCTAAATACTTCTCAATATTCGATCTTGCCTCTGGATTCCTACAAATAAAAATGCACGAAGCCGACTCACACAAAACAGCATTTTCTACCCCACACGGACATTACGAATTTGACAGAATGCCGTTCGGATTAAAAAATGCACCAGCAACTTTCCAAAGACTAATGGACATAATCTTATCAGGCCTGCAAGGTAACGAACTTTTTGTATATCTTGACGATATTGTGATTTACGCATCATCTTTAGAAGAACATGAGATCAAATGCGAGAAATTAATGAAACGACTAAGAAACGCAAACCTTAAATTACAACCGGACAAATGTGAATTTTTAAGAAAAGAAGTTCGTTATTTAGGACATATAATTAGCGAAGAAGGTCTAAAACCAGACCCGAATAAAATCAATTGCGTACAGAAATTTCCAATACCGAAAAATCAGAAGAATATCAGACAATTTCTCGGACTCGCAGGATACTACCGTAGATTTATTGAAAATTTTTCATCTATAGCCAAACCTTTATCAAATTTACTAAAAAACGATATATCGTTCAAATGGGAACAAGAAGAAAACGACGCATTTAACACACTGCGTGAAAAATTATGCAACGCACCTGTCTTACAGTACCCTAACTTCAATGAACCTTTTATAATAACTACAGATGCATCAGGATTTGCGATTGGCGCAATATTGTCACAAGGCGAAATAGGAAAAGATAGACCTATTGCTTATACTTCCCGAGTATTGAATGATAATGAAAAAAAATATGAAACCTACGATAAGGAGGCCCTTGCAATATATTACGCTATATTACACTTTAGACCTTACGTATATGGAAAGCACTTTACTGTAGTTACAGACCACAAACCCCTTACATCATTTAGAACAAAAAAGGATCCAAATTCTAGAGTTGCCAAATGGATGTATAATTTATTGGAATACGAATTTAATGTAATACATAAAGCAGGAAAATCAAATGTCAATGCAGACGCACTATCCAGAAATCCAGTAGAAATACTAAAAATTGAAGATCAGAAACGAAAACAATATACGAGTAATATTATATCAAGAATGATGGATAAGATGGGATGGAAAGGAGCAGGAATTGGAAAATACAATCAAGGAATTAAAAACCCAATCAAATTAAAAACACAAACAGATAGAAAAGGTTTAGGATACATAGGAAATGGCGATAAATGGCATTATTTTTACCAAGAAACACAACAACTAAGCCCTATAAAATTTGTAAAAAGTAAACAAATATTAAACGAACGAAATAATTGCAAACAAGTTGTTTTAAACAACCTAATATACAATATCAAACCACCTAAAGACTCAACTATTAAAGTAAACTATAATGGCCCTCGATATAGCTTACCTGCTAACATTTCATTTTGTAGCAATTGCAATAAACTTAACCACACATACGACGAATGTCAAAATCAAAACCACGAAAATAAAACTGAAAGAACTATTAACTATGATTCTGCACTACCAGAAAACACGAAACAAACTTACCAAACGCACAAAAACGAAATATTAGCATTACGAAGGAGTACACGCAATACGCGACAACCAGAAAGACTACAAGTAAACAATAAAAACGAAAGAAAAAAGAAGGAATTTGAAAAACAAATGAAATACCAACCTACTAAAACTCTACAAAACTCACAAACCAACAATAGGACAAATAAAGACAAAAATTACGAAAATGAAGCATATTCTGAACCAGACGAAGACGAAGTTACAATGAATTACACAAAACAAGCTTTTGAAGATACCGATGGAGACTCTGATGATGATGAAGAAAATCACACCGGAAAAAGTAAATATCACAAAAATATAATAGAAATAAAAAATCACTTATACATGCAAAAAGACAATATAGCATACTTTATAACCTTAACAGGATTACCTTGCGATAAAGGTTCAATAGAATTGAAAACAAAAAACGAGTTACCAAAATTTGATAACATAAAACTAAACACAGTCGCAATCACCAAGAAAAACAACAAATATCACATAGCACTGCCAGTAATTGCAACTGCAGGAGAAAGTCAATTAACGGTACAAAATAATATAAAAACCCTTATCAAGGCACTAAAAAAAGAAGCTAACAAACTAGAATTGCAAACCCTTAGTATCTCAAAATCAGACAATATAGCAGGTGTAGAATGGTTTAGCGTATTAGGAATTATACAACAACAGTTTAAAAACTCAAATACAAAAATAATAATCTGCAATGGGAAAATAAAATATGTAAATAAAATAGATAGAGATGAGATTATGAGAGAATTACACTCAACACCAATAGGCGGACATAAAGGAATAAACAAAACTTTAAAAAGAATTAAACAAACTTATTACTGGGAAAATATGAAATCTGACATCGAAAAATTCATACAAACTTGCAAATTCTGTCAATTAAAAAAACTAACTAGGATTAAAACTAAACAACCAATGATTATATCAGACACACCCAAACAAGCGCTAGAAAAAATAGCAATGGATATTGTAATTCCTAATAATAAAACAGAAGAAGGCTACGAAAATATACTCACAATACAAGATAACCTAACGAAATATTTAATAGCAATTCCTCTAAAAAAAGCAACCGCTTCAGATATCGCAGAAGCTCTAGTAAAAAGATTAATATGTGTATTTGGAACTCCGAAAACAATACTAACAGACCAGGGTAAAAACTTTTTAAGCAAAATAATGAAAAAAATGGCAAAATTATTCAACATTAAACAAATGAAAACGACAGCATTCCATCCCCAATCAAATGGATCTCTAGAAAGATCGCATCACGTAATAAAAGAGTACATAAAACACTTCTCAGAAAAACACACGGACTGGGATAAATGGTTAGAGTTAGCTACATTTTCATACAATACCAGCGTTCACGAAGGTACAAAATACACTCCATTTGAATTAATGTTCGGAAGAACAGCAAAATTACCATCAGCCAAACCAACGGACGACGACACTCGACTAACTTACACTGATTACGTGCACGATCTAGCCTCAAAACTTTACGATATCCAAGAATATGCTCAACAAAATCTAAGAACTGCCAAACTAAAATCTAAATACTATTATGATAAAAAAATTAATCCATTAACACTGAAAATCGGAGACGCAGTATTTTTACAAAAAAACCACAAAATAAATAAATTCGATGATGAATACCAAGGTCCTTTTGAAGTCTTACAAATATTTGAAAATGGAAATATAAAAATTAGGATCAAAAATGAAGAGAAAATAGTTCATTCTAATAGATTGAAATACTCAAAAATACCAATATGAATGGTGACCATTCTATCTTATTCCAATAGTTTATAAAATACATGACTTTAATATTTAAGAATCACACACACTTACACACACACGATTACGCTGTACAAATAATAAAAGATGGAAAAATAAGATACATATTTCAGAAATACCCAGTAGAAGAATTATGAAGCAAAGGAGAGCGAAAATTGCACCTATACAAGTACTTCTGCTAATAGCATCAACAATATTAAAAGCAACAGCATTCATAGCCTTCGATTGTGGATCAAAAAACTCAAATATATCTACAATATCTCTAATAAATATACAAGAATGCGACATCGAAAGAAAACACATGCATATAGATAAAATTAGAGCTCAATTACTACAAATTAAAGAATATGAAGAAATAGAAGTAACACAATGCAAGATAGATATATTTAGACAAATCAGTCATTGTGGCATGCACTCACACACATCATCCGTTTCCGGTGGTATAGCAAATTACGTTCTAGAAATTTCCAGAGAAGAATGCGAACAGATGCACCGTACAGGAACCACAACAATCAATATGAATATATTAAGCGGAATAAAAACCAACTACATACAAACATTTAGTTTAACTATAGCAGGATCTATTCAAGTAGATGGTACTTGTAAAGGTGTAGAATATGCAGATACATATGGATCATGGAGTAATGTAATAGTACAAGGAACAGCAAGAATTTTAATACAAAAGTATAAAGCTAGAGTAAACTTAAATGAAAATAGAATTCACTTAAGATCAGGAGTTTCTTACCCAATAACAGACCATAGCTGTTTAGATTTAGAAGGAGGTAGCACATACTGGAATCCGATCCCGCAAGATTTCTGTGGATCTAATAAATATGACATACTATACGACGGTACAATAGATAAAATACACAACGAAGACAAAACAATAATTTATTCCCTAACAACCGAAGAAATAACATTTGCTTTAGCTGTTAGAGGAAAGAAACAAATCTGTGGGTACGAAATAGCTCTTACAGAACACCCAAAATTAATGATACTAGAAAATAACAAAGGCGAAGTTTTGAAAAAACGACCTATTAATACCTTAAACCTCGACATTTTCACATATGTAAACTCGAAATTTGTCTACGTCGAAAAACACTTAAAAAATCAAATAAAGCAACTATACTACGATGTAGTATCACAACGATGCGCGTTAGAAAAACAAGTCTTACACAATTCTCTTTCACTAATCAGTCACTCCCCTGACGAATTTGCTTACAACGTAATGAAAGGACCAGGATATATGGCAATAGCAGCCGGAGAAGTCGCTTATATAATGAAATGCATACCAGTAGAAGTCAGCATCAGGAAAACAGAAGAATGTTATTCTCACTTACCAGTTAAATATCAGGAACAAAGCATGTTTATGACTCCTAAAACAAGAATATTAATAAATAAAGGCGTGCAAATCACTTGCAATAGCTTAGTTCCCCCCATGTATTCGGTAAACAGCGTCTGGTATAAACTACTTCCAAATCCAGTAGAATCAAAAAAACCCAACGAACTGAAACCTCAAACCAAACAAACTTGGCAATACATAAATTTAGAAAACTTAGCCACAAACGGAATATACAGTCAAGAAGACCTCAAAAAACTGAAAGAACATATAATGTTTCCAGCCGAAAAACCAGCAGTACTAAATACAATCGCCAGAGGTATCACTGGACAGATAACAAATTACCAGGGAGCCTCAATAGCAAATATGATCAGTGAAAACACAATAGCAAAAATGTTCAAATCAGCCACCGAGAAACTATGGAACAACTTTATGGTATTCGGAACTACAACAGCAGGAATCATGGGTATAATGTTGATAATAAAGTTAATTAAAGGAGTTATCGATACAGTAATTCACGGATACGCACTACACACCGTTTACGGTTGGTCTCTTATTCTAATAGGCGCAATTTGGGATTCAGTAACTAACCTCCTACTCCACCTAGCAAAAAGGAATCACAAAAATAATAATCAAAATGACCACAAAAATGATAACAACACAAATTACCAATCACTTCCTCAGATAGAACTACAAGAAATACAAATTATCAAAGATAACGAAAATAAAAAGCCTACAGCACCCATAAAACAAGATATTCTTCCATCAAATACAGAAACATTATATCCTAGACTAGAAGTTAACAATTTAGAACATCAGATAGAAGTAAAGAAACCTCAACAAGAAAAAATAACTAAAGACCAGACAGATAAAGAAAATAGAGCGTTCTCATTAAAGAAATAACAAACAACAAGTTTAATTATATAAATAAACAAACAGAAATAATAAGTAAATCTACATAAACAATACAAAAATGATTTTTCTTTCAACAGGCATAACAGAAAAGAAACAAGAAATCAAGTTAAAACACAAATATTTCACGATGAACAACGCACTTATACAGTATTTACTACCCATATACTTAAGTTCAATAATCGTCGGTAAACACATCGAACCACTACTGATAAACGAATGTGCTGAATCGTTCAAAATAAATCGGACTTATTGTGAAGGAGACGAAATTAAATGGTCAGTCGATGAAAAACCACCATGTACACTAACTCCGGAAATATGTAGACAATTAAAATCAACAAGGCAAAGATTCGTACAAATTTATGGAAAATTAGCAAACTACAAAACGCAAAACCCTTGCAAATATACCAAATTCGAAATGATAGACGAAGAAGTGGGATTTAGTAAATACAAGACGCCAATTATTTCAGGAAAAATAAAATTACAACAACATAAAAACAATCCAGAAATCATAATAGACGTCAATATAGGAGAATACAAGCATGGAGACTGCAGAGTATTAATTTGGTCACCACCAGAATTCACCACAAAAAAATATATACAAACAGTAACAAATCTACCAACTCCAGCTATAAATCCACCAAATAATCAAGACAAACCATCGTCGACCTTCTTAAGCATATCTTCAGCTACAAGAAAAATGCCTAATGAAATCCTTAATAATAACCAAGACATACCATCATCGACCTTCTTAAGCATATCTTCAGCTACAGGAAAAATATCTAATGAAAACCTGTATAACAATCATACCACACCCATGACATTAGTGGAACCGTCAGAAGAAACCATATATCATACCTCTCTAATAGGATATCTAATAATTGGCACCTACATAGTAATAATAACAATAGTATTACTAATAATATTACTAATAATCAAGAGAAAAACATATACAAGAACGAGACAACCAATAGAACAATCTCTCAGCAGTTTCGATGAAGTAGAACAAAGCCAAGAAGAACACATATTACAAAAAATATAAACAATTAAGGAAGAATCATTAAGAAATTACCAGATTTCAACAGCACAACACGAACCAATACAAGACATACAAACAGAAACTCAAACAGCTAGACAGACAGTAAAAAACTTATTTTTTATTCTTTTATTACGACCCTTTAAGTTGCCTCTCGAGCCTAATCCATAAGATAGGTAAAAAAAGTTACCCTACAACAATAGTAGAGGTAGTGCGTAAAAAAATAGACAGAACGTTTATTTTTTAATTTTTCATCAATCATTTAACCCTTTTTACGACAGACAATTTGAAACTCAGCAACTTAAAGAAAGAAATTATATTTTTGTATGTGTGCATACCTATTACTAATAAACATTAACTCCATTTACAAAGTTTGCAATCTTGAAATTCATTTTTGAATAAACAAAAAAATAATAATAAACTATCTACAGTGGAAAATACGCAGTTAAGAGATACACAAGAACACAACGAAATAATGGAAAGAGAATCAGCAATACCAAGTCACCACCACCCGGAATATCATACCACAGTTAACCTCAGATGCGTAAAAACACCACTGCATTACGTCAAGGAAAACTACGCAATATGCAAAAGATGTTATAACAACCAAAAGACAAAAACAGGATTCGGCCAAAAGAAACCTCGACACAGACGTACTGAAATAAACAACTGCAGCAATAACAATTGCAAAATATGCCAAGAAACTTCACATTTCCCGCGATCATGCAAATTATGCGAAAATAAAATAGCAATAATAAACAATATAAGAGATTGCAATGAATGTCAAAGCTATATAGACTTAGAAACAAAACTAAAGAGAATACTTATCATCAACACAGAAGAAGAGAAGAAAATAGAAAACACACAAGAGGAATCATGGGACTGAAAATAAAATACATACAATTTTTTTTTTACCTACAAATCGTAATATTTACTATTGTAACTTTTAATATAAATAAATCTCTTCATAATTTTTTTTATACATAACACCATAGACGATAAGCGTTGCGATCGAGCCAAAAAAAAAGGCAGGTAAAATTTTGCCCTATGTTTAACACAGACGGCAGTGCGTAGATTTACCAGTAAAGAAAGCTAAAATTTTCTTCACACAAAGGGAAAATCTAAAAACTCCGCAACATTTTTTTTTATATATATATTTATTATACCCATTAAACACTACAAGACTGCAAACTTAAAGTAAAAGGAAAAAAACCTGCATGTTACTAATCTCCGTCATCACCCAACAATCAAATACATACTCTAACAATAGAAACATAATTGTAAAATGCGATACTAGTTGTACCATAAATATTGTAAGGGGTCTGGTGAATAAAAATAAATAAGAACAGAAACAACAACAATAAATTCTGTTTCTTGGTACTCGCAGGAAAAATGGACTACCCGTTAGATATACTCTCAAGTGCAATCCAGATAAGAGGAAAAGACTTCTGGGCACACTTCATAATATACACAGAAGATTGCCATACAGCAGAAGAAATGCTAGCGACAAACGAAGAATTATTGACATGCAGAAACTGCTACAACCAGCTCCCATTAGATGAAAAAGAACAGTTTTCGAAAATTACGAATGTGCACATCACCACGAAACGAGGAAAAACAATAGACTGTTTCTTTTGCAACAACATGATACCACAAATCAAACCAGCTACACAATGCGTCACATGCCATAACGAACATATCAGAAGAATCAACGATCTTATAGCAACAAGAATCATCAATCCACCAAGACTTCCTGGAAAAACAATATTCAAATTCCGAACGAAAAACATATTGCAAGAAATTTTTATCCCAGACCCTAGCAGCGAAGACGAAGGATTCACAGAGCGAAACTAATCTTGATCAATTGTACTATAGAAATAATAGTTATACATAAATATATATACACATATAACAAAATGAAATTTGCACATTACCTTGCATGAACTAAAAACATAACCCGCATTTCCCACGAACAACGTTACTGAACTAATAGCCCAGTCCCCGGGTGATATTTACTTCCAATAATCTCCGGATTAATGAAACTTGGTCAGATGGTATTTCTCGATGTACAAAATAGTAATTTATGTTTTGCGTACAAAATTTTGCATGGCTACGGCCGCCATATTGGAAAAACGTCACAAAAATCGCATTTTTATCAGAATTTCGACAATACCGTTGAAAATATGCATTTTACGAAAATTAACGTGGTATACAAAATTGTAGCTGATAAAATTCTGCACATTTTCATTTTTTAGTGAACTTTGTACGATTAATAGAACTAGAAATAGAATTTTTTTAAAAATGAGACATTTTGTTACTTTTTGAGAAATTTACGTTTCTTCGCGCTTTACGCACAAATTACACTATGACGACGGCTACTAGGCAAAAAATGCTTCAAATAAAATCGATAGGTAATTCATTTATCTTGAAATTGCTTTTTTTTAGAACCTCCTACGACCAATACATCCCGAGATATAATCTTTTTAAACAAATTTTTTCACAACTTTTTATGCAAATTTTCGAGTTCCTCCGGTATTAAGTCGGAAACGACGACTTGTACGATAAAAACTCATCAGACATAATCGAAAGGTAATTAAATTTACTACATTTTAGACTAAGTACAATTTTTTTATTATCAAATTTACTTCTGAAATATAACCATATTTGGTCAAAATCACGATTTTATCACATATATATATATGAAAACGTATATTTGCGGCTAATTTTTATATTGGTAATTACGTATTTTATAATTGTTAATGAACCCAAGCATAAAAAAAATTGTTGTGACCCACTACGGTTGAATATTTTTCATATATAGCCGTTAAACATGTATTAATTTCTTTAACGCGTTTAATGAAATCGGAGTAATTCTTCAAATAAATGGTCATTATGTCGTTATAAAAAATGTTTCTTGCATTTTTTTACATGTTTAGGGTCACATTTAAATGGCCTATCGTGTAAAATGGGTGTAAATATAAAAATTCTTGATTTATAGTCAATTAAACAATGATCATTTTTCGGTATATTGCTAAAAATAATGATATTTTTTCTGTTTTGTTCAACATTCCTTAACCGAAAATTCGCGTCAAAAATTCTAATACAAATAATATCAAACTTCGGCTTTTGTTCAACCTATAAAGAAGCGATGCGCTTTGAAATGTCGGCAATAATGCGTCCATAGGTATCGATTGATGAAGGTGCATTCTCCCAGTTCGTTTTTGACAACGCCGACTTTAATACTCAAACGTTGGATGGATTAAATACATTTCACTCCATGGGAGGTATTCAATGTGTTACACCCATAACAGCTGTTTTACCAGATTCAAACATAGAACGCCTAACGTCAATGCCCACAGCTCAAGATGTCGAGGATATTGGATACATTCCACTGTTAAGATTCGAAAGAAAGGGTGAATCTGGATTAAAAGATGTAAAAATTAACAACGTTGAACATCTTAATCCCGTGTCTTCTGTTATTGTGCCATCTGCAACAGATTTACTATGGATGTATGGAAAATGGTCCGAAGAAAGCTTCATGCCAGGCTGGAATGGCTTTATGGAGCAAGCAACGATAGAAGAACCGTACACCAGATCAAAAATATTATGCTTGCCTTTTATTAACGCCCCTCCAAGTGATCATGACACTATTTTAACATCTTTAATGTATGCTGCAAAGAAGTGTGAAAAATTAAAGCAGCACACTTGTTTCGTTACGTTCGATCAACCGCTTTTTCTTAAAGCGCGAGATATCGTCTCGACACTTGGTCCTGAATACAACATTGTAGTACGACTTGGTGGGTTTCATTTATTGATGTCTTTCATGGGTTGCATAGGACACGTTATGGCTGGCAGTGGATTGAAAGAGCTGCTGATGACAATTTATGCACCGAACTCTTTGGACAAAATGTTGAAGGGCCATGCATATGCACGAGCGCTACGAGCTCATATTTTAACGCACCTCGTCCTATCCAAGATTGTATTCCAGAACATTGAGTTTACTGCAGAAGAACGTGCAGAAATGTCGATAATTCTCGACGACATCGACAGAACAAACGTTTTAATAGCCGAGTCAAACAC
>JAQOWT010000270.1:0-26352 GCA_030407085.1 Trichopria drosophilae
AAAGAAATTTCTGCACCTGTATCCACTAAAAATTGACCTTGACCTAATTTTAATTGCTTACTGGTCACATTTACACGTAAATTTGTTTTCCTCAAGGTTTATAGTTCGGATGGACTTTGTTGATCCAGAAACTTTACTTTCATGGGACGCGAAATTCGTATTTTCCATCGGACTCGTCGTCGCGTCGGATGTTCTGCGAGCCAGTTGCCAGTTTAAAGCAACCGATGGTTCTTTATTACGATTTGACGATGGCTATCTGGGACACTTTACTACAGGAGAATTTGGTCTTAAAGTATTTCCGCTATCATTATTCCTAGAGTAATTATTTCGATTATTCGCAGAACTATTATAATAATTATGAGGATAATTCATTTGATTTGGCAAGATTCCTATTGGCGTTACACCTTGTTGCTTATGGTGGGGTAAAAAATATGGAAGGGGTGGATAAAAATTAACCGGACTGGTTGCATTGGCATGTTATACAAAAATTCATTAGGCACATTATAATAACGTGGGTATCTATATTTCATATTTCTATTTTCATCAGTTGTTACTGAAGGTGGAACTTTCAAAATTGAAGATTTCATAGTCTTTTGTTCATTCTGCACCAATAGGACAATTTTGAAAACTCGTTGATGGCAGCTCACTATCAATACTATCTAAACATTGATACGATTTCAGAACTGATTTATCAGAATGTTTACGAGACTCTAATTTTATTGCTACTTTTAAAGCATCTTCCATGTTTTTGGGATTACCAACTAAAACTAAACCGGATATATCATCCGGCAATCCTCTAAGAAATGAATCTAATGCGCAATCATTCAACGGTTTTAACATTTCGTCACCATTTGCTCCATAAGAATCTTTTAAACACGTGGTAGCACAACATAATAAAAATATTTAAACGATTATAAAAATCACTTAACGCTCTCATTTCTTTTCATAAATATACTTTGAATTTGTTGGACATAAAAAGGAAAATCTTTACCAGGAGAAAATCGCACTTTAAGATGTTTAATTAAATCATCGATTTTTTTAAAACTTTTACCATAAACGCTATCTCTAGCAGCACCCTGCAGTTTGCTTAATACTGCTTTTACAAAAGATGGCTCAAATTCTGCCGAAATAATTCCACAAGCAGTTTCTAAATCTTGTACAAAAGTTTTCAAAGGGATATTTTTACCATCATAATAAGTTACCGATGTTAAGGCGTTTTGAACAAACAAGGCATTCCGTCATGGATGCCATCCATCTTATTAGTGATGTCCATATTTAAGGACGTTTGATCCCCCATTTTAAAACTAAAATAAATAAATAATTAAAGCGAAATAAATTAAAATAACACACACAAAAAAAAAAGTTAAAAATCTAATAAATAATTTATTATTTTTTAAAAAAAAAAAAAAAAAAAAGAAAAACGCAACGGATAGAAAAATACTTATCACTATGTCAATTAAAATTTCTTTACATTTAACTATCCAACAAAAACCCTTTAAAATAAAAATAAAACAAAAAAAAAAATCAAATTACTTTTTATATATAATCGATAGTTATAAATCAAAACAACATTCGAATAACACATTTCCCAAAAATTATTTTAAAACCAACTGGTACTTCAAAATGGTACATTTGTTCAACACAATACAATACACAATTCAAATTTTACTAATCAAAACCATCAACTTTTCATATCATATTGTGGAAAAACAAATTAAAATTCAATAAAGAAATTCCAAATAAAATTAAATTTAAAACAAAAATATAAAATATCGAAAATAAAAGTCAAAGAAAAATAAGAACAATAAATTTAAAATAAAATTCAAGTTTCACTAACAGACAAACACTTCACAAACACTATTTAAACATTAACGGTTTTCATAAATTAATAAAATATGGACACTACAACACATTTATACACTACAATTAAATTTTCAACATAATTATTCATTATTAATAAATTACTAAAATATTCAAATATTAAATTCGTTACCTTGTTGACGAATTCTAAATTTCTTTTAAATAAGTTAATTTTTGATCGGAAACTGTTTTCAAACGTTCCTGTAATTAGACAAATGGCTTAAGTTGAAAACGATGTACAACTGCCATTTCCAAATGTCCATGTTCCTTTCCTGAACATTCGTTAAATAAATAAAAGGAAATCATTTAATTCCCAATTCACTATTTTTTCAAAATCTACAGAACAGTGGAGATCTGAAAACAAAACTATTAAATTAATAAAAAATTCCGAATCCAACTCATCTGCAGTTGCAAGCAGTATCCTGGCAGGATCGCCAATTTTGTTACGATTCCTTACTGTTGCGAATTCTAACCTTCGGTAACTGGAATAGATTGTCTTAAAGGTCCGGATACCACTTATTACTTTACAGGAATTCGCGAATGAATCAGATTAGGAATATAGGGTATTGTACGCGAATCACTTGTCTAAAACTCACCAGCACTTTCATCACATTAACCATTGCTTTTTATTATCAAAAGTATTATATATCGCCACGTCGGGACTCACCGTAATATAAAACCTTAATAATTTAAAGTTAAAAATAGTTAATATGTACGCTTGAGCGACTTGTTCTGTACATAGTGAGAGCTATACTAACTTTACAGTTGACAGTTCAAAACTGTCGATGGTTCATACGCTAACACATACATAATCACGATACACGCACAATACTAAATTCGGAAGGTTTCGGCATCAATCGTACTTACATTCAAAACCTTCTTATATGCACATATACAAACATCACATACACCTATGAATATAAATTATACATTTAACTAATATAAAATATAATTACTTTAAATTACATTGGAATGGAATAAATCCACAATACTGTTTAGTATTAATTATTCCAATGTAATGCATTTCAATGTTTACTTCTATCTTTTATTAAAAATCAAATTATTTGTATTGTATTGTATTTATTACTCTCATATGGGGATACATCCTATTGAGAGGAGAGTTCCGAAGTAGGACAAAAGGTACGCAAAACTACAATGAAATAGGGAAAACACGCATGACACAAAAATACAGAATTAAAATTAAAACATTAGTCGCCTAATAAAAATGCTCTTCTCGTGAGCGTTGCTCTCACAAACTTAAATAGAGTCTTCGCAGAGCTAAGATCCGAGTTGCTAATCAGAACGCATAAGAGGTTGCTTGAAGAGCACGCGGGTACATTTGCGGTAAAAGCGCGTCTGACTGGTGCAAGACAAGGGCATTCTGTGAAAATGTGTCGCAGTGACTCGGGAGCATTCATATTGCATAAGGAGCATGGCAATTGCGGGTTATAACTGAGACGCATACCGGAAACTAAGAGCGAACGCGTATAGACTGTTGCTAGTCTGAGTTGGGCTTTTACTCTTAGACAAGGCAGAGACAGGCGAAGCGGATACAGTGTATACGCCGAGTCAGTGAGCTGGCGGTAAATTGGCAACTGTACATGTTCGGAGTTATAATATCTGGCCAGATCTTTTGCTCTCCAAGAATCTGCGTATTTAGCGATTAAACGCGGGCCAACTGTAGCCCAGTACTCAGCATTGAAGTTGTCCCGCAAGACAGCAGCCTCTGCCTCATCCAAGAGCAAAAGAAGTTGCGTAAGCCAATTTCGGGGTTCTTCCGGAGACGCCACTGCCAGTTCTCTTAAGCGAATAAGTAGAATCTTGGGTAGTCTGGAGTCGGGCAATCTTAGAGTCTTGATTATCCATTTTATAGACCGATTTAGTATCTCTACCGCAATCGGAGGGATACCAAGTTCCAAACGTAGTAGATAAGCCGGGGTATTTCTCGGCAGATGGAGAAGCCTTTTGAAAAAGTCAGTCTGCGCCGACTCCAGTCTATCCAAATATCGTAAAGCCCAAAACGGAGACGCATATAATAAAACCGAGGTGACCATGGCGCTATACAGCTTCCAGTATGCGTCCCATGCGTCAATTTTTGCTGAATTTATTATCGCAAGACACGCGGCTGCAGCGGACCGTGTACGAGTAACGGCGTCCTCGCAAGGCTGAAGGCCTGACGCTGAGGAAGAAAATACTATGCCTAGGAATCTGTAAGTGCCTGTCACCTCGATTGGTGTGTTGTCGAATAGGAAGTCTCTCGAGAACTGGTCGAGCGGGCCAGCCCTTCTAATACAGACTATTTTAGTTTTCTCAACATTTACGGTAAGCTGGTTAGTCGAGCAGTAGTCTGAGAGAATTCCTAACTTGCGGTTCCTAGGTTGCGGAAAAAATCAAATTATTAAATAAAGTCCTATACAATTATTAAATACAGAAATTGAAATAATATAATTCCGAGAATTGCAGTCCGTAATCGAGCCGCATGCATGTGTTGGTGTGTTGTTATGATCCGGCGTCACCCGTAATAGAAATAATCAGCATTTAATAAATCTCAACATATAATATATATATAACTTAAATTTTTAGACGGATCATAACACTAGGTATAAGAAGAAGCTCCTGTAGAAATTTGAGCGCCGGATGCGAATTTGGACGTGCGCAGTAAGCCATTTTAGCGTAAATAGTTTATGTGTCACGTAAGGAATATTTTAAATAATGCCCCGATTTTTGTCAATGTTTTTTTAGGATTGGGAACCTGATTCTAGGTATAAGAAGAAGCTCCTGTAGAAATTTTAGCCCCGGACGCGAATTTGGACAGGCGCAATAGGCCATTTTAGCGTAAATAGTTTATATGTCACTTAATAAATTGTTTAAACAATGCCCTGATTTTTGGTGATTTATTTTGGGGCTCGGAATCTGACTCTAGGAATATGAAGAAGGTCTTGTAGAAATTTGAGCCCCGGACGCGAATTTGGACGTGCGCAATAAGCCATTTTAGCGCAAATAGTTTATATGACACATAATAAATTGTTTAAACAATGCCCCGATTTTTGTTAATTTTTTCTGGGACTCGGAATCTGATTCTAGGTATAAGAAGAAGCTCCTGTAGAAATTTTAGCCCCGGGCGCGAATTTGGACAGGCGCAATAAGCTATTTTAGCGCAAATAGTTTATATGTGACTTAATAAATTGTTTAAACAATGCCCCGATTTTTGTTAATTTTTTTTTGGGTCTTCAGAATGTGATTCTAGGTATAGGAAGAAGCTCGTGGAAAAATGTTAGCCCCGGGCGGGAAATTGGACGGGCGCAATGAGCTATTTTAGCGCAAATAGTGTATATGTGACTTAATAAATTGTTTAAACAATGCCCCGATTTTTGTTAATTTTTTCTGGGACTCGGAATCTGATTCTAGGTATAAGAAGAAACACCTGTAGAATTTTTAGACCCGGACGGGAAATTGGACAGGCGCAATAGGCCATTTTAGCGTAAATAGTTTATATGTCACATAATAAATTGTTTAAATAATGCCCCGATTTTTGTTAATTTTTTTTGGGCCGAGGAATGTGATTCTAGGTATAAGAAGAAACACCTGTAGAAATTTTAGCCCCGGACGCGAATTTGGACAGGCGCAATAAGCCATTTTAGCGCAAATAGTTTATATGTGACTTAATAAATTGTTTAAACAATGCCCCGATTTTTGTTAATTTTTTTTGGGGTTCGGAATGTGATTCTAGGTATACGAGGAAGCTCCTGTTGAAATTTTAGCTTCGGACGCGACTTTTGGACGGGCGCAATAGGCCATTTTAGCGCAAATAGTTTATATGACACTTAATAAATTATTTAAACAATGCCCCGATTTTTGTTAATTTTGTCTGGGACTCGGAATCTGATTCTAGGTATAAGAAGAAACACCTATAGAATTTTTAGCCCCGGACGCGAATTTGGACAGGCGCAATAGGCCATTTTAGCGTAAATAGTTTATATGTCACATAATAAATTGTTTAAATAATGCCCCGATTTTTGTTAATTTTTTTTGGTCTTCAGAATGTGATTCTAGGTATAAGAAGAAACTCCTGTAGAAATTTGAGCCCCGGACGCGAATTTGGACGTGCGCAATAAGCCATTTTAGCGCAAATAGTTTGTATGTGACTTAATAAATTGTTTAAACAATGCCCCGATTTTTGTTAATTTTTTCTGGGACTCGGAATCTGATTCTAGGTATAAGAAGAAACACCTATAGAATTTTTAGCCCCGGACGCGAATTTGGACAGGCGCAATAGGCCATTTTAGCGTAAATAGTTTATATGTCACATAATAAATTGTTTAAATAATGCCCCGATTTTTGTTAATTTTTTTTGGTCTTCAGAATGTGATTCTAGGTATAAGAAGAAACACCTGTAGAAATTTTAGCCCCGGACGCGAATTTGGACAGGCGCAATAAGCCATTTTAGCGCAAATAGTTTATATGTGACTTAATAAATTATTTAAACAATGCCCCGATTTTTGTTAATTTTTTTTGGGCCGAGGAATGTGATTCTAGGTATAAGAGGAAGCTCCTGTTGAAATTTTAGCTTCGGACGCGACTTTTGGACGGGCGCAATAGGCCATTTTAGCGCAAATAGTTTATATGACACTTAATAAATTATTTAAACAATGCCCCGATTTTTGTTAATTTTTTTTTGGGACTGGGAGCGTCATTCTAGGTATAAGAGGAAACCCCTGTTGAAATTTTAACCCCGGACGCGAATTTGGACGGGCGCAATCGGCCATTTTAGCGCAAATAGTTTATATGACACTTAATAAATTATTTAAACAATGCCCCGATTTTTGTTAATTTTTTTTTGGGACTGGGAGCGTCATTCTAGGTATAAGAGGAAACCCCTGTTGAAATTTTAGCCCCGGACGCGAATTTGGACAGGCGCAATAGGCCATTTTAGCGCAAATAGTTTATTTGACACTTAATAAATTGTTTAAACAATGCCCTGATTTTTGTTAATTTTTTCTGGGACTCGGAATCTGATTCTAGGTATAAGAAGAAGCTCCTGTAGAAATTTTAGCCCCGAACGCGAATTTGGACAGGCGCAATAAGCCATTTTAGCGCAAATAGTTTATATGTGACTTAATAAATTGTTTAAACAATGCCCCGATTTTTGTTAATTTTTTTTGGGACTGGGAACGTCATTCTTGGTATAAGAAGAAGCTCCTGTAGAAATTTAAGCCCCGGACGCGAATTTGGACGAGCGCAATAAGCTATTTTAGCGCAAATAGTTTATATGTGACTTAATAAATTGTTTAAACAATGCCCCGATTTTTGTTAATTTTTTTTGGGACTGGGAACGTCATTCTAGGTATAAGAAGAAACCCCTTTTGAAATTTTAGCCCCGGACGCGAATTTGGACCGGCGCAATCGGCCATTTTAGCGCAAATAGTTTATATGACACTTAATAAATTGTTTAATCAATGCCCCGATTTTTGTTATTTTTTTCTGGGACTCGGAATCTGATTCTAGGTATAAGAAGAAGCTGCTGTAGAAATTTGAGCCCCGGGCGCAAATTTGGACGGGCGCAATAGGCCATTTTAGCGCAAATAGTTTATATGTGACTTAATAAATTATTTAAACAATGCCCCGATTTTTGTTAATTTTTTTTGGGCCGAGGAATGTGATTCTAGGTATAAGAGGAAGCTCCTGTTGAAATTTTAGCTTCGGACGCGACTTTTGGACGGGCGCAATAGGCCATTTTAGCGCAAATAGTTTATATGACACTTAATAAATTATTTAAACAATGCCCCGATTTTTGTTAATTTTTTTTTGGGACTGGGAGCGTCATTCTAGGTATAAGAGGAAACCCCTGTTGAAATTTTAACCCCGGACGCGAATTTGGACGGGCGCAATCGGCCATTTTAGCGCAAATAGTTTATATGACACTTAATAAATTATTTAAACAATGCCCCGATTTTTGTTAATTTTTTTTTGGGACTGGGAGCGTCATTCTAGGTATAAGAGGAAACCCCTGTTGAAATTTTAGCCCCGGACGCGAATTTGGACAGGCGCAATAGGCCATTTTAGCGCAAATAGTTTATTTGACACTTAATAAATTGTTTAAACAATGCCCTGATTTTTGTTAATTTTTTCTGGGACTCGGAATCTGATTCTAGGTATAAGAAGAAGATCCTGTAGAAATTTTTGCCCCGGACGCGAATTTAGACAGGCGCAATAAGCCATTTAACGCAAATAGTTTATATCACACTTAATAAATTGTTTAAACAATGCCCCGATTTTTGTTAATTTATTTTGGGGCTCGGAATCTGATTCTAGGTATATGAAGAAGGTCTTGTAGAAATTTGAGCCCCGGACGCGACTTTAGACAGGCGCAATAAGCCATTTTAGCGCAAATAGTTTATATCACACTTAATAAATTGTTTAAACAATGCCCCGATTTTTGTTAATTTTTTTTGGGATTGGGAACGTCATTCTAGGTATAAATAGAAATACCTGTAGAGATTTTAGCCCCGGACGCGAATTTGGACCTGCGCAATAGGCCATTTTAGCGCAAATAGTTTATATGACACTTAATAAATTGTTTAAACAATGCCCCGATTTTTGTTAATTTTTTCTGGGACTCGGAATCTGATTCTAGGTATAAGAAGAAGCTCCTGTAGAAATTTTAGCCCCGGGCGCGAATTTGGACAGGCGCAATAGGCCATTTTAGCGTAAATAGTTTATATGTCACTTAAGAAATTGTTTAAATAATGCCCCGATTTTTGTTAATTTTTTTGGGGACTGGGAACGTCATTCTAGGTATAAGAAGAAACACCTGTAAAAGTTTTAGCCCCGGACGCGAATTTGGACAGGCGCAATAGGCCATTTTAGCGTAAATAGTTTATATGTCACTTAAGAAATTGTTTAAATAATGCCCCGATTTTTGTTAATTTTTTTTGGGACCGGGAACGTCATTCTAGGTATAAGAAGAAACACCTGTAGAAATTTTAGCCCCGGACGCGAATTTAGACAGGCGCAATAAGCCATTTTAGCGCAAATAGTTTATATGTCACTTAATAAATTGTTTAAACAATGCCCCGATTTTTGTTAATTTATTTTAGGACTCGGAATCTGATTCTAGGTATAAGAAGAAGGTCTTGTAGAAATTTTAGCCCCGGACGCGAATTTGGATAGGCGCAATAGGCGATTTTAGCGTAAATATTTTTTATTTATATATTGTTCAAGATTTTTGTTAATTTTCTTTGGTCCTCGGAATGTGATTCTAGGTATAAGTGGAAGCTCCTGTAGAAATTTGAGCCCCGGGCGCGAATTTGGACGGGCGCAATAGGCCATTTTAGCGCAAATAGTTTATATGACACTTAATAAGTTGTTTAAACAATGCCCCGATTTTTGTTAATTTTTTCTGGGACTCGGAATCTGATTCTAGGTATAAGAAGAAACACCTGTAGAAATTTTAGCCCCGGACGCGAATTTGGACAGGCGCAATAGGCCATTTTAGCGTAAATAGTTTATATGTCACATAATAAATTGTTTAAATAATGCCCCGATTTTTGTTAATTTTTTTTGGGACTGGAAACGTCATTCTAGGTATAAGAAGAAACACCTGTAGAAATTTTAGCCCCGGACGCGAATTTAGACAGGCGCAATAAGCCATTTTAGCGCAAATAGTTTATATGTTACTTAATAAATTGTTTAAACAATGCCCCGATTTTTGTTAATTTTTTCTGGGACTCGGAACCTGATTCTAGGTATAAGAAGAAGCTCCTGTTGAAATTTTAGCCCCGGACGCGAATTTGGACGGGCGCAATAGGCCATTTTAGCGCAAATAGTTTATATGACACGTAATAAATTGTTTAAACAATGCCCTGATTTTTGTTAATTTTTTCTGGGACTCGGAATCTGATTCTAGGTATAAGAAGAAGCTCCTGTAGAAATTTTAGCCCCGGACGCGAATTTGGACAGGCGCAACAAGCCATTTTAGCGCAAACAGTTTGTATGTGACTTAATAAATTGTTTAAACAATGCCCCGATTTTTGTTAATTTTTTTTGGGATTGGGAACCTGATTCTAGGTATAAGAAGAAGCTCCTGTAGAAATTGGAGCCCCGGACGTGAATTTGGACGTGCGCAATAAGCCATTTTAGCGCAAATAGTTTGTATGTAACTTAATAAATTGTTTAAACAATGCCCCGATATTTGTTAATTTTTTTTTGGACGGGGAACGTCATTCTAGGTATAAGAAGAAACACCTGTAGAAATTTTAGCCCCGGACGCGAATTTGGACGAGCGCAATAAGCTATTTAAGCGCAAATAGTTTATATGTGACTTAATAAATTACTTGAACAATGCCCTGATTTTTGTTAATTTTTTCTGGGACTCGGAATCTGATTCTAGGTATAAGAAGAAGCTTCTGTAGAAATTTTAGCCCCGGGCGCGAATTTGGACAGGCGCAATAGGCCATTTTAGCGTAAATAGTTTATGTGTCACTTAATAAATTGTTTAAAGAATGCCCCGATTTTTGTTAATTTTTTCTGGGACTCGGAATCTGATTCTAGGTATAAGAAGAAGCTCCTGTAGAAATTTTAGCCCCGGACGCGAATTTGGACAGGCGCAACAAGCCATTTTAGCGCAAACAGTTTGTATGTGACTTAATAAATTGTTTAAACAATGCCCCGATTTTTGTTAATTTTTTTTGGGATTGGGAACCTGATTCTAGGTATAAGAAGAAGCTCCTGTAGAAATTGGAGCCCCGGACGTGAATTTGGACGTGCGCAATAAGCCATTTTAGCGCAAATAGTTTGTATGTGACTTAATAAATTGTTTAAACAATGTCCCGATATTTGTTAATTTTTTTTTGGACGGGGAACGTCATTCTAGGTATAAGAAGAAACACCTGTAGAAATTTTAGCCCCGGACGCGAATTTGGACAGGCGCAATAGGCCATTTTAGCGTAAATAATTTATATGTCACATAATAAATTGTTTAAATAATGCCCCGATTTTTGTTAATTTATTTTGGGACTGGAAACGTCATTCTAGGTATAAGAAGAAACACCTGTAGAAATTTTAGCCCCGGACGCGAATTTAGACAGGCGCAATAAGCCATTTTAGCGCAAATAGTTTATATGTTACTTAATAAATTGTTTAAACAATGCCCCGATTTTTGTTAATTTTTTCTGGGACTCGGAACCTGATTCTAGGTATAAGAAGAAGCTCCTGTTGAAATTTTAGCCCCGGACGCGAATTTGGACGGGCGCAATAGGCCATTTTAGCGCAAATAGTTTATATGACACGTAATAAATTGTTTAAACAATGCCCTGATTTTTGTTAATTTTTTCTGGGACTCGGAATCTGATTCTAGGTATAAGAAGAAGCTCCTGTAGAAATTTTAGCCCCGGACGCGAATTTGGACAGGCGCAACAAGCCATTTTAGCGCAAACAGTTTGTATGTGACTTAATAAATTGTTTAAACAATGCCCCGATTTTTGTTAATTTTTTTTGGGATTGGGAACCTGATTCTAGGTATAAGAAGAAGCTCCTGTAGAAATTGGAGCCCCGGACGTGAATTTGGACGTGCGCAATAAGCCATTTTAGCGCAAATAGTTTGTATGTGACTTAATAAATTGTTTAAACAATGCCCCGATATTTGTTAATTTTTTTTTGGACGGGGAACGTCATTCTAGGTATAAGAAGAAACACCTGTAGAAATTTTAGCCCCGGACGCGAATTTGGACAGGCGCAATAGGCCATTTTAGCGTAAATAGTTTATGTCACTTAATAAATTGTTCAAACAATGCCCCGATTTTTGTTAATTTTTTCTGGGACTCGGAACCTGATTCTAGGTATAAGAAGAAGCTCCTGTTGAAATGTTAGCCCCGGACGCGAATTTGGACGGGCGCAATAGGCCATTTTAGCGCAAATAGTTTATATGACACTTAATAAATTGTTTAAACAATGCCCTGATTTTTGTTAATTTTTTCTGGGACTCGGAATCTGATTCTAGGTATAAGAAGAAGCTCCTGTAGAAATTTTAGCCCCGGACGCGAATTTGGACAGGCGCAACAAGCCATTTTAGCGCAAACAGTTTGTATGTGACTTAATAAATTGTTTAAACAATGCCCCGATTTTTGTTAATTTTTTTTGGGATTGGGAACCTGATTCTAGGTATAAGAAGAAGCTCCTGTAGAAATTGGAGCCCCGGACGTGAATTTGGACGTGCGCAATAAGCCATTTTAGCGCAAATAGTTTGTATGTGACTTAATAAATTGTTTAAACAATGCCCCGATATTTGTTAATTTTTTTTTGGACGGGGAACGTCATTCTAGGTATAAGAAGAAACACCTGTAGAAATTTTAGCCCCGGACGCGAATTTGGACAGGCGCAATAGGCCATTTTAGCGTAAATAGTTTATGTCACTTAATAAATTGTTCAAACAATGCCCCGATTTTTGTTAATTTTTTCTGGGACTCGGAACCTGATTCTAGGTATAAGAAGAAGCTCCTGTTGAAATTTTAGCCCCGGACGCGAATTTGGACGGGCGCAATAGGCCATTTTAGCGCAAATAGTTTATATGACACGTAATAAATTGTTTAAACAATGCCCTGATTTTTGTTAATTTTTTCTGGGACTCGGAATCTGATTCTAGGTATAAGAAGAAGCTCCTGTAGAAATGTTAGCCCCGGACGCGAATTTGGACAGGCGCAACAAGCCATTTTAGCGCAAACAGTTTGTATGTGACTTAATAAATTGTTTAAACAATGCCCCGATTTTTGTTAATTTTTTTGGGATTGGGAACCTGATTCTAGGTATAAGAAGAAACACCTGTAGAAATTTTAGCCCCGGACGCGAATTTGGACAGGCGCAATAGGCCATTTTAGCGTAAATAGTTTATATGTCACTTAATGAATTGTTTAAAAATGCCCCGATTTTTGTTAATTGTTTTTGGGACTGTGAATCTGATTCGAGGTATAAGAAGAAGGTCTTGTAGAAATTTTAGCCCCGGACGCGAATTTAGACGGGCGCAATAACCCATTTTAGCGCAAATAGTTTATATGACACTTAATAAATTGTTTAAACAATGCCCCGATTTTTGTTAATTTTTTTTTGGTCCTCAGAATGTGATTCACGGTATAAGAGGAAGCTGCTGTAGAAATTTGAGCCCCGGGCGCGAATTTGGACGGGCGCGAATTTGGACGGACGCAATAGGCCATTTTAGCGCAAATAGTTTATATGTCACATAATAAATTGTTTAAACCATGCCAAGATTTTTGTTAATTTTTTTTGGGACTGGGAACGTCATTCTAGGTATAAGAAGAAACACCTGTGGAAATTTTAGCCCCGGACGCGAATTTGGACAGGCGCAATAGGCCATTTTAGCGTAAATAGTTTATATGTCACTTAATAAATTGTTTAAACAATGCCCCGATTTTTGTTAATTTATTTTGGGATTCGGATTCTGATTCCAGGTATACGAAGTAGGTCTTGAAGAAATTTGAGCCCCGGACGCGAATTTAGACAGGCGCAATAAGCCATTTTAGCGCAAATAGTTTATATGTGACTTAATAAATTATTTAAACATTGCCCCGATTTTTGTTAATTTTTTTTTGGACTCGGAATGTGATTCTAGCTATAAGAAGAAGCTCCTGTAGAAATTTTAGCCCCGGACGCGAATTTGGACAGACGCAATAGGCCATTTTAGCGTAAATAGTTTATATGTCCCTTAAGGAATATTTTAAATAATGCCCCGATTATTGTTAATTTTTTTTGGGACTGGGAACGTCATTCTCGGTATAAGAAGAAACACCTGTAGAAATTTTAGCCCCGGACGCGAATTTGGACAGGCGCAATAGGCCATTTTAGCGTAAATAGTTTATATGTCATTTAATAAATTGTTTAAACAATGCCCCGATTTTTGTTAATTTATTTTAGGACTCGGAATCTGATTCTAGGTATAAGAAGAAGGTCTTGTAGAAATTTTAGCCCCGGACGCGAATTTGGACAGGCGCAACAAGCCATTTTAGCGCAAACAGTTTGTATGTGACTTAATAAATTGTTTAAACAATGCCCCGATTTTTGTTAATTTTTTTTGGGATTGGGAACCTGATTCTAGGTATAAGAAGAAGCTCCTGTAGAAATTGGAGCCCCGGACGTGAATTTGGACGTGCGCAATAAGCCATTTTAGCGCAAATAGTTTGTATGTGACTTAATAAATTGTTTAAACAATGCCCCGATATTTGTTAATTTTTTTTTGGACGGGGAACGTCATTCTAGGTATAAGAAGAAACACCTGTAGAAATTTTAGCCCCGGACGCGAATTTGGACAGGCGCAATAGGCCATTTTAGCGTAAATAGTTTATGTCACTTAATAAATTGTTCAAAAATGCCCCGATTTTTGTTAATTTTTTCTGGGACTCGGAACCTGATTCTAGGTATAAGAAGAAGCTCCTGTTGAAATGTTAGCCCCGGACGCGAATTTGGACGGGCGCAATAGGCCATTTTAGCGCAAATAGTTTATATGACACTTAATAAATTGTTTAAACAATGCCCTGATTTTTGTTAATTTTTTCTGGGACTCGGAATCTGATTCTAGGTATAAGAAGAAGCTCCTGTAGAAATTTTAGCCCCGGACGCGAATTTGGACAGGCGCAACAAGCCATTTTAGCGCAAACAGTTTGTATGTGACTTAATAAATTGTTTAAACAATGCCCCGATTTTTGTTAATTTTTTTTGGGATTGGGAACCTGATTCTAGGTATAAGAAGAAGCTCCTGTAGAAATTGGAGCCCCGGACGTGAATTTGGACGTGCGCAATAAGCCATTTTAGCGCAAATAGTTTGTATGTGACTTAATAAATTGTTTAAACAATGTCCCGATATTTGTTAATTTTTTTTTGGACGGGGAACGTCATTCTAGGTATAAGAAGAAACACCTGTAGAAATTTTAGCCCCGGACGCGAATTTGGACAGGCGCAATAGGCCATTTTAGCGTAAATAATTTATATGTCACATAATAAATTGTTTAAATAATGCCCCGATTTTTGTTAATTTATTTTGGGACTGGAAACGTCATTCTAGGTATAAGAAGAAACACCTGTAGAAATTTTAGCCCCGGACGCGAATTTAGACAGGCGCAATAAGCCATTTTAGCGCAAATAGTTTATATGTTACTTAATAAATTGTTTAAACAATGCCCCGATTTTTGTTAATTTTTTCTGGGACTCGGAACCTGATTCTAGGTATAAGAAGAAGCTCCTGTTGAAATTTTAGCCCCGGACGCGAATTTGGACGGGCGCAATAGGCCATTTTAGCGCAAATAGTTTATATGACACGTAATAAATTGTTTAAACAATGCCCTGATTTTTGTTAATTTTTTCTGGGACTCGGAATCTGATTCTAGGTATAAGAAGAAGCTCCTGTAGAAATTTTAGCCCCGGACGCGAATTTGGACAGGCGCAACAAGCCATTTTAGCGCAAACAGTTTGTATGTGACTTAATAAATTGTTTAAACAATGCCCCGATTTTTGTTAATTTTTTTTGGGATTGGGAACCTGATTCTAGGTATAAGAAGAAGCTCCTGTAGAAATTGGAGCCCCGGACGTGAATTTGGACGTGCGCAATAAGCCATTTTAGCGCAAATAGTTTGTATGTGACTTAATAAATTGTTTAAACAATGCCCCGATATTTGTTAATTTTTTTTTGGACGGGGAACGTCATTCTAGGTATAAGAAGAAACACCTGTAGAAATTTTAGCCCCGGACGCGAATTTGGACAGGCGCAATAGGCCATTTTAGCGTAAATAGTTTATGTCACTTAATAAATTGTTCAAACAATGCCCCGATTTTTGTTAATTTTTTCTGGGACTCGGAACCTGATTCTAGGTATAAGAAGAAGCTCCTGTTGAAATGTTAGCCCCGGACGCGAATTTGGACGGGCGCAATAGGCCATTTTAGCGCAAATAGTTTATATGACACTTAATAAATTGTTTAAACAATGCCCCGATTTTTGTTAATTTTTTCTGGGACTCGGAACCTGATTCTAGGTATAAGAAGAAGCTCCTGTAGAAATTTTAGCCCCGGACGCGAATTTGGACAGGCGCAACAAGCCATTTTAGCGCAAACAGTTTGTATGTGACTTAATAAATTGTTTAAACAATGCCCCGATTTTTGTTAATTTTTTTTGGGATTGGGAACCTGATTCTAGGTATAAGAAGAAGCTCCTGTAGAAATTGGAGCCCCGGACGTGAATTTGGACGTGCGCAATAAGCCATTTTAGCGCAAATAGTTTGTATGTGACTTAATAAATTGTTTAAACAATGCCCCGATATTTGTTAATTTTTTTTTGGACGGGGAACGTCATTCTAGGTATAAGAAGAAACACCTGTAGAAATTTTAGCCCCGGACGCGAATTTGGACAGGCGCAATAGGCCATTTTAGCGTAAATAGTTTATGTCACTTAATAAATTGTTCAAACAATGCCCCGATTTTTGTTAATTTTTTCTGGGACTCGGAACCTGATTCTAGGTATAAGAAGAAGCTCCTGTTGAAATTTTAGCCCCGGACGCGAATTTGGACGGGCGCAATAGGCCATTTTAGCGCAAATAGTTTATATGACACGTAATAAATTGTTTAAACAATGCCCTGATTTTTGTTAATTTTTTCTGGGACTCGGAATCTGATTCTAGGTATAAGAAGAAGCTCCTGTAGAAATGTTAGCCCCGGACGCGAATTTGGACAGGCGCAACAAGCCATTTTAGCGCAAACAGTTTGTATGTGACTTAATAAATTGTTTAAACAATGCCCCGATTTTTGTTAATTTTTTTGGGATTGGGAACCTGATTCTAGGTATAAGAAGAAGCTCCTGTAGAAATTGGAGCCCCGGACGTGAATTTGGACGTGCGCAACAGGCCATTTTAGCGTAAATAATTTATATGTCACTTAATGAATTGTTTAAAAATGCCCCGATTTTTGTTAATTTTTTTTGGGACTGGGAATCTGATTCGAGGTATAAGAAGAAGGTCTTGTAGAAATTTTAGCCCCGGACGCGAATTTAGACGGGCGCAATAACCCATTTTAGCGCAAATAGTTTATACGACACTTAATAAATTGTTTAAACAATGCCCCGATTTTTGTTAATTTTTTTTGGTCCTCAGAATGTGATTCACGGTATAAGAGGAAGCTGCTGTAGAAATTTGAGCCCCGGGCGCGAAATTGGACGGGCGCGAATTAGGACGGACGCAATAGGCCATTTTAGCGCAAATAGTTTATATGTCACATAATAAATTGTTTAAACCATGCCAAGATTTTTGTTAATTTTTTTTGGGACTGGGAACGTCATTCTAGGTATAAGAAGAAACACCTGTGGAAATTTTAGCCCCGGACGCGAATTTGGACAGGCGCAATAGGCCATTTTAGCGTAAATAGTTTATATGTCACTTAATAAATTGTTTAAACAATGCCCCGATTTTTGTTAATTTATTTTGGGATTCGGATTCTGATTCCAGGTATACGAAGTAGGTCTTGAAGAAATTTGAGCCCCGGACGCGAATTTAGACAGGCGCAATAAGCCATTTTAGCGCAAATAGTTTATATGTGACTTAATAAATTATTTAAACATTGCCCCGATTTTTGTTAATTTTTTTTTGGACTCGGAATGTGATTCTAGCTATAAGAAGAAGCTCCTGTAGAAATTTTAGCCCCGGACGCGAATTTGGACAGACGCAATAGGCCATTTTAGCGTAAATAGTTTATATGTCCCTTAAGGAATATTTTAAATAATGCCCCGATTATTGTTAATTTTTTTTGGGACTGGGAACGTCATTCTCGGTATAAGAAGAAACACCTGTAGAAATTTTAGCCCCGGACGCGAATTTGGACAGGCGCAATAGGCCATTTTAGCGTAAATAGTTTATATGTCATTTAATAAATTGTTTAAACAATGCCCCGATTTTTGTTAATTTATTTTAGGACTCGGAATCTGATTCTAGGTATAAGAAGAAGGTCTTGTAGAAATTTTAGCCCCGGACGCGAATTTGGACAGGCGCAACAAGCCATTTTAGCGCAAACAGTTTGTATGTGACTTAATAAATTGTTTAAACAATGCCCCGATTTTTGTTAATTTTTTTTGGGATTGGGAACCTGATTCTAGGTATAAGAAGAAGCTCCTGTAGAAATTGGAGCCCCGGACGTGAATTTGGACGTGCGCAATAAGCCATTTTAGCGCAAATAGTTTGTATGTGACTTAATAAATTGTTTAAACAATGCCCCGATATTTGTTAATTTTTTTTTGGACGGGGAACGTCATTCTAGGTATAAGAAGAAACACCTGTAGAAATTTTAGCCCCGGACGCGAATTTGGACAGGCGCAATAGGCCATTTTAGCGTAAATAGTTTATGTCACTTAATAAATTGTTCAAAAATGCCCCGATTTTTGTTAATTTTTTCTGGGACTCGGAACCTGATTCTAGGTATAAGAAGAAGCTCCTGTTGAAATGTTAGCCCCGGACGCGAATTTGGACGGGCGCAATAGGCCATTTTAGCGCAAATAGTTTATATGACACTTAATAAATTGTTTAAACAATGCCCTGATTTTTGTTAATTTTTTCTGGGACTCGGAATCTGATTCTAGGTATAAGAAGAAGCTCCTGTAGAAATTTTAGCCCCGGACGCGAATTTGGACAGGCGCAACAAGCCATTTTAGCGCAAACAGTTTGTATGTGACTTAATAAATTGTTTAAACAATGCCCCGATTTTTGTTAATTTTTTTTGGGATTGGGAACCTGATTCTAGGTATAAGAAGAAGCTCCTGTAGAAATTGGAGCCCCGGACGTGAATTTGGACGTGCGCAATAAGCCATTTTAGCGCAAATAGTTTGTATGTGACTTAATAAATTGTTTAAACAATGCCCCGATATTTGTTAATTTTTTTTTGGACGGGGAACGTCATTCTAGGTATAATAAGAAGAAACACCTGTAGAAATTTTAGCCCCGGACGCGAATTTGGACAGGCGCAATAGGCCATTTTAGCGTAAATAGTTTATGACAATTAATAAATTGTTTCAACAAAGCCCCGATTTTTATTAATTTTTTCTGTGACTCGAAATCTGATTCTAGGTATAAGAAGAAGCTCCTCTAGAAATTTAAGCCCCGGACGCGAATTTGGACGTGCGCAATAAGCCATTTTAGCGTAAATAGTTTATATGTCACGTAATAAATTGTTTAAACAATGCCCCGATTTTTGTTAATTTATTTTGGGACTGGGAATCTGATTCTAGGTATAAGAAGAAGCTCTTGTAGAAATCTGAGCCCCGGACGCGAATTTAGACGGGCGCAACAAGCCATTTTAGCGCAAACAGTTTGTATGTGACTTAATAAATTGTTTAAACAATGCCCCGATTTTTGTTAATTTTTTTGGGATTGGGAACCTGATTCTAGGTATAAGAAGAAGCTCCTGTAGAAATTGGAGCCCCGGACGTGAATTTGGACGTGCGCAACAGGCCATTTTAGCGTAAATAATTTATATGTCACTTAATGAATTGTTTAAAAATGCCCCGATTTTTGTTAATTTTTTTTGGGACTGGGAATCTGATTCGAGGTATAAGAAGAAGGTCTTGTAGAAATTTTAGCCCCGGACGCGAATTTAGACGGGCGCAATAACCCATTTTAGCGCAAATAGTTTATACGACACTTAATAAATTGTTTAAACAATGCCCCGATTTTTGTTAATTTTTTTTGGTCCTCAGAATGTGATTCACGGTATAAGAGGAAGCTGCTGTAGAAATTTGAGCCCCGGGCGCGAAATTGGACGGGCGCGAATTAGGACGGACGCAATAGGCCATTTTAGCGCAAATAGTTTATATGTCACATAATAAATTGTTTAAACCATGCCAAGATTTTTGTTAATTTTTTTTGGGACTGGGAACGTCATTCTAGGTATAAGAAGAAACACCTGTGGAAATTTTAGCCCCGGACGCGAATTTGGACAGGCGCAATAGGCCATTTTAGCGTAAATAATTTATATGTCACTTAATAAATTGTTTAAACAATGCCCCGATTTTTGTTAATTTATTTTGGGATTCGGATTCTGATTCTAGGTATACGAAGTAGGTCTTGAAGAAATTTGAGCCCCGGACGCGAATTTAGACAGGCGCAATAAGCCATTTTAGCGCAAATAGTTTATATGTGACTTAATAAATTATTTAAACATTGCCCCGATTTTTGTTAATTTTTTTTGGGACTCGGAATGTGATTCTAGGTATAAGAAGAAGCTCCTGTAGAAATTTTAGCCCCGGACGCGAATTTGGACAGGCGCAATAGGCCATTTTAGCGTAAATAGTTTATATGTCCCTTAAGGAATATTTTAAATAATGCCCCGATTATTGTTAATTTTTTTTGGGACTGGGAACGTCATTCTAGGTATAAGAAGAAACACCTGTAGAAATTTTAGCCCCGGACGCGAATTTGGACAGGCGCAATAGGCCATTTTAGCGTAAATAGTTTATATGTCACTTAATAAATTGTTTAAACAATGCCCCGATTTTTGTTAATTTATTTTAGGACTCGGAATCTGATTCTAGGTATAAGAAGAAGGTCTTGTAGAAATTTTAGCCCCGGACGCGAATTTGGACAGGCGCAATAGGCGATTTTAGCGTAAATATTTTTTATTTATATATTGTTCAAGATTTTTGTTAATTTTTTTTGGTCCTCGGAATGTGATTCTAGGTATAAGTGGAAGCTCCTGTAGAAATTTGAGCCCCGGGCGCGAATTTGGACGGGCGCAATAGGCCATTTTAGCGCAAATAGTTTATATGACACTTAATAAGTTGTTTAAACAATGCCCCGATTTTTGTTAATTTTTTCTGGGACTCGGAATCTGATTCTAGGTATAAGAAGAAACACCTGTAGAAATTTTAGCCCCGGACGCGAATTTGGACAGGCGCAATAGGCCATTTTAGCGTAAATAGTTTATATGTCACATAATAAATTGTTTAAATAATGCCCCGATTTTTGTTAATTTTTTTTGGGACTGGAAACGTCATTCTAGGTATAAGAAGAAACACCTGTAGAAATTTTACCCCCGGACGCGAATTTAGACAGGCGCAATAAGCCATTTTAGCGCAAATAGTTTATATGTTACTTAATAAATTGTTTAAACAATGCCCCGATTTTTGTTAATTTTTTCTGGGACTCGGAACCTGATTCTAGGTATAAGAAGAAGCTCCTGTTGAAATTTTAGCCCCGGACGCGAATTTGGACGGGCGCAATAGGCCATTTTAGAGCAAATAGTTTATATGACACTTAATAAATTGTTTAAACAATGCCCTGATTTTTGTTAATTTTTTCTGGGACTCGGAATCTGATTCTAGGTATAAGAAGAAGCTCCTGTAGAAATTTTAGCGCCGGACGCGAATTTGGACAGGCGCAACAAGCCATTTTAGCGCAAACAGTTTGTATGTGACTTAATAAATTGTTTAAACAATGCCCCGATTTTTGTTAATTTTTTTTGGGATTGGGAACCTGATTCTAGGTATAAGAAGAAGCTCCTGTAGAAATTGGAGCCCCGGACGTGAATTTGGACGTGCGCAATAAGCCATTTTAGCGCAAATAGTTTGTATGTGACTTAATAAATTGTTTAAACAATGCCCCGATATTTGTTAATTTTTTTTGGGACTCGGAATGTGATTCTAGGTATAAGAAGAAGCTCGTGTAGAAATTTTAGCCCCGCACGCGAATTTGGACAGGCGCAATAGGCCATTTTAGCGTAAATAGTTTATGTGTCACTTACTAAATTACTTGAACAATGCCCCGATTTTTGTTAATTTTTTTTGGGACTCGGAATGTGATTCTAGGTATAAGAGGAAGCTCCTTTTGAAATTTTAGCCCCTTACGCGAATTTGGACGGGCGCAATAGGCCATTTTAGCGCAAATTGTTTATATGACACTTAATAAATTGTTTAAACAATGCCCCGATTTTTGTTAATTTTTTCTGGGACTTGGAACCTGATTCTAGGTATAAGAAGAAGCTCCTGTAGAAATTTGAGCCCCGGCCGCGAATTTGGACGTTCGCAATAAGCCATTTTAGCGCAAACAGTTTGTATGTGACTTAATAAATTGTTTAAACAATGCCCCGATTTTTGTTAATTTTTTTTGGGATTGGGAACCTGATTCTAGGTATAAGAAGAAGCTCCTGTAGAAATTGGAGCCCCGGACGTGAATTTGGACGTGCGCAATAAGCCATTTTAGCGCAAATAGTTTGTATGTGACTTAATAAATTGTTTAAACAATGCCCCGATATTTGTTAATTTTTTTTTGGACGGGGAACGTCATTCTAGGTATAAGAAGAAACACCTGTAGAAATTTTAGCCCCGGACGCGAATTTGGACAGGCGCAATAGGCCATTTTAGCGTAAATAGTTTATGTCACTTAATAAATTGTTCAAACAATGCCCCGATTTTTGTTAATTTATTTTGGGATTCTTCTTCTTATTCTAGGTACATGAAAAAGATCTTGTAGAAATTTGAGCCCCGGACGCGAATTTAGACAGGCGCAATAAGCCATTTTAGCGCAAATAGTTTATATGTGACTTAATAAATTATTTGAACAATGCCCCGATTTTTGTTAATTTTTTCTGGGACTCGAAATCTGATTCTAGGTATAAGAAGAAGCTCCTCTAGAAATTTGAGCGCCGGACGCAAATTTGGACGTGCGCAATAAGCCATTTTAGCGCAAATAGTTTATATCACACTTAATAAATTGTTTAAACAATGTCTCGATTTTTGTTAATTTTTTTTGGGATTGGGAACCTGATACTAGGTATAAGAAGAAGCTCCTGTAGAAATTTAAGCCCCGGACGCGAATTTGGACAGGAGCAATAGGCCATTTTAGCGTAAATAGTTTATATGTGACTTAATAAATTGTTTAAACAATGCCCCGATTTTTGTTAATTTTTTTTGGTCCTCAGAATGTGATTCACGGTATAAGAGGAAGCTGCTGTAGAAATTTGAGCCCCGGGCGCAAATTTGGACGGGCGCAATAGGCCATTTTAGCGCAAATAGTTTATATGACACTTAATAAATTGTTTAAACAAAGCCCCGATTTTTGTTAATTTTGTCTGGGACTCGGAATCTGATTCTAGATATCAGAAGAAACACCTGTAAAAATTTTAACCCCAGACGCGAATTTGGACAGGCGCATTAGGCCATTTGAGCGTAAATAGTTTATATGTGACTTAATAAATTGTTTAAACAATGCCCCGATTTTTGTTAATTTTTTTTGGTCCTCAGAATGTGATTCACGGTATAAGAGGAAGCTGCTGTAGAAATTTTAGCCCCGGACGCGAATTTGGACGGGCGCAATAGGCCTTTTTAGCGCAAATAGTTTATATGACACTTAATAAATTGTTTAAACAATGCCCCGATTTTTGTTAATTTTTTCTGGGACTCGGAATCTGATTCTAGTGTTACGATTCCTTACTGTTGCGAATTCTACCTTCGGTAACTGGAATCGATTGTCTTAAAGGTCCGGGATACCACTTATTACTTTACAGGAATTCGCAAATGAGTCGGATTAGGAATATAGGGTATTGTACGCGAATCACTTGTCTAAAACTCACCAGCACTTTCATCACATTAACCATTGCTTTTTATTATCAAAAGTATTATATATCGCCACGTCGGGACTCACCGTAATATAAAACCTTAATAATTTAAAGTTAAAAATAGTTAATATGTACGCTTGAGCGACTTGTTCTCTACGTAGTCAGAGCTATACTAACTTGACAGTTGACAGTTCAAAACTATCGATGGTTCATACGCTAACACATACATAATCACGATACACGCACAATACTAAATTCGGAAGGTTTCGGCATCAATCGTACTTACATTCAAATCCTTCTTATATGCACATATACAAACATCACATACACCTATGAATATAAATTATACATTTAACTAATATAAAATATAATTACTTTAAATTACATTGGAATGGAATAAATCCACAATACTGTTTAGTATTAATTATTCCAATGTAATGCATTTCAATGTTTACTTCTATCTTTTATTAAAAATCAAATTATTAAATAAAGTCCTATACAATTATTAAATACAGAAATTGAAATAATATAATTCCGAGAATTGCAGTCCGTAATCGAGCCGCATGCATGTGTTGGTGTGTTGTTATGATCCGGCGTCACCCGTAATAGAAATAATCAGCATTTAATAAATCTCAACATATAATATATATATAACTTAAATTTTTAGACGGATCATAACAGTCCTCCCTTCTTAAAAATCATCACCGTTCTCGGTGATATAATACTTTTGATGTTATTAAGAGTTACAATTGTCATAGACAGCAAATAGTGCCACAATGTTTTACATTTTAGCTATGACAACTGCTATCCTTCTAATACTGAAACAGGAAATGATTATTAATACATGTTTATGCATGCAATTTTAATCCTTTAGAGTCAACGGCAAACGCCACAATTTGAAATTTAAGTGACTCTAAAAGTGTTTGGGAATATGTGAGCATAACAACAATAAATATAGCCAAGTTAAAGTTTAATTTGTTAAAATCATTTAACTGAACTCAATTTTTAATTTACAAGTAAACACTGTTAATTAGACTCCTCTCCAAAACCTAAAACAAAACAAAAAAAAACAAATATATAATTTAACCATATATACATATTCGATTATGAATGATCAACAATGCTACTGCATTAAAAAAAATCCAATATGTATGTATATTTACTCATAACTTCGGTGATTGTCTAATAAAATGAATTTTGACTAGTGAGTTCCTATGGTCCTTCTTTCGTCTCTCAACGCCAGTATCACCCAAAAACATTGACAAAACAGTGCAACTGCTGAAATTGCGTAACCGCGTGAAAGCACAATCTATAACTTCCCTTCTAATATTCTTACAACCCTCCACGTCGAGGTGCGTTAGTTCGCAACTGATGTTCAACAAACTACATATATCCTCGGTACCAACACCCAGACAGTCGCGACACTCCAGTTCACGAAGACCATGTAGAGATTCCAAGAAATAGGCCACGATGTTAGGGCGGAGCAAGGACATCTTTAACCTTCTCAACCTCGTCAAAGCTCCCAATGGGTCCAAACCAAAGTTATCACGAATGTTGGTACAACCAGTGATATCAAGGGTCCGAATTTGGTCCAAATGTTGACCAATCTCCCAAATAAACGAGTCATCAACTACCGGGCAAAATCTTAGCCCAAGAACAACCAGACTCTTACACTTTCGTGGCATATCTAGAACTTCTCGACCCACGTGGACAAGTGGAAGCTCAAAGAAATTGAACTCATTTTCATCATCATTATGTTCAATTATGTCATCGTTTATATCCTCATTCAAAACTTCACCTATTCCAACTCCTTGAAGAGTAAGAGATGTCAGCTTGTCCGGACCAGAATTATTAGCCAGAGCAGACAGAATCGATGGACCCCGAATTTGACGACCTTTTATCAGTGTAAAACTCTGTAGATCTTCTTGTCGCTCTAATAGATTTGCCAAATTCTCTGTTATTAATTTCTCACATCTCTCTATCTTCAAGGATCGGAGACAAAGAACTGAATTTATAAAACAAGTTCCAGTAATTTCAGTTCCCTTTAAGGTCAAGTTTTGAAGAGACAAGTTTTTATTAAAAACTCGTTTCAGGTCTTTTTCAATAGGTCCTACAACTTCCCCTAGATGGAGACTTTGCAATTGTGTTGCAACCTCTGCCATCATCCGGATTGCCGTCGGCCTAACCTCCAATCCTGTTAAATCCAATACCTTAAGGTTTGGGTATTTTCGCGATAAAACATACGCTATTTGCGGTGGTAATTCGCGTTTTAAATCAACTTCCTTGAGATAACCCCCTCCCCCACGGATAGCCCAATAGAGAAGTCCCACCGATATAGGAGACTGATCCCATTCTTCATCCCACAACCATGAAGAACTATCAGAGATATGTTGAAGGCCTCGGAATGACTCATAAACTCCATCTCTCCACAATCTGGACATGGTAGCTAAACGAGAGCGATCAAGTAAAGGCAAGAACGACCCAATCCTGGAAGCTATTTCAACAGGCAGTATGTTGGCTAAACCACCGGTCTCTTCCCTTTGTTGATCTCCCTGTTCTCGATGTTCAGGAGCACCACGAGCATGCCAAGGGTCAGCACGTAAAAGACGAAGTTTTCGACCATGAAGGGTGTAATCACGGTCTTTACTATTATTGAAGCATGCTGCAGCTTGTTCTGGTGTATTAAACGTGACAAAACCTAGCAACCATGTAGGACGCATCACAACTACAGCATGTTTTGCACCGTCCTGTCGAAACAATCTTTTAAGCTGCCATCCCTTAGATTTTGGGGAAAGTCTGGTGACAACAAGTCTGTCTACAGCTCCTTTCATAGTTGTTAATGCTAAGATGACAAATAATATTGTTACGCTCACATAATTTACTATATTTAAACAAACATAAAACAAAATA
>JAQOWT010000271.1:0-26263 GCA_030407085.1 Trichopria drosophilae
TTTCGTTCGCCCCCCCACTTTCGAGATGATCCTGGCATCGAAAAATTTTGAAAAAATTACATTATGATTCTTATGGGTATTAATGAATATTTAAAAAATAAAAACAGGCCCCTAAGACAAAATGGCGATTTCAGAGTGATTTTTCGGTTTTTCGGGGTGTTTTACCCCAATTTTCGAGATGATCCTGGCATAGAAAAATTTCGAAAAAATTACATTATATTTGTTACGAGTATTAATGAATATTTAAAAAATAAAAACAGACCCCTAAGACAAAATGGCGATTTCAGAGCGTTTTTTCGCGTTTTTGGGTCTGTTTTGCGCCCTCCACCAGCCCCCTAATTTTCGAAAATTTTATTTTTGTCATTTATGAGGTTCATATATGACAAGGATAACAAAAAAACTTCGTTCGACCAACAAAAAAAAAAAAAATTTTTTACGTTCGCCCCCCCACTTTTGAGATGATCCTGGCATCGAAAAATTTTGAAAAAATTACATTATGATTCTTAAGGGTATTAATGAATATCTAAACAATAAAAACAGACCCCTAAGATAAAATGGCGATTTCAGAGCGTTTTTTCGGTTTTTCGGGTTTTCGGGGTGTTTTATCCCAATTTTCGAGATGATCGTGGCATAGGAAAATTTCGAAAAAATTACATTATGTTTGTTAGGAGTATTACTGAATATTTAAAAAATAAAAACAGACCCCTAAGACAAAATGGCGATTTCAGAGCGTTTTTTCGGTTTTTCGGGGTGTTTTACCCCAATTTTCGAGATGATCCTGGCATAGAAAAATTTCGAAAAAATTACATTATGTTTGTTACGAGTATTAATGAATATTTAAAAAATAAAAACAGACCCCTAAGACAAAATGGCGATTTCAGAGCGTTTTTTCGATTTTTTGGGTCTGTTTTGCACCCTCCACCAGCACCCGAGTTTACGAAAATATTATTTTTGTCATTTATGAGGTTCATATATGACAAGGATAACAAAAAAACTTCGTTCGACCAACAAAAAAAAAAAAATTTTTTTCGTTCGCCCCCCCACTTTTCAGATGATCCTGGTATCGAAAAATTGTGAAAAAATTACATTATGATTCTTAAGGGTATTAATGAATATCTAAACAATAAAAACAGACCCCTAAGATAAAATGGCGATTTCAGAGCGTTTTTTCGGTTTTTCGGGTTTTCGGGGTGTTTTATCCCCAATTTTCGAGATGATCCTGGCATAGAAAAATTTCGAAAAAATTACATTATGTTCGTTACGAGTATTAATGAATATTTAAAAAATAAAAACAGACCCCTAAAATAAAATGGCGATTTCAGAGCGATTTTTCGGTTTTTCGGGGTGTTTTACCCCAATTTTCGAGATGATCCTGGCATAGAAAAATTTCGAAAAAATTACATTATGTTTGTTAGGAGTATTAATGAATATTTAAAAAATAAAAACAGACCCCTAAGACAAAATGGCGATTTCAGAGCGTTTTTTCGGTTTTTCGGGGTGTCTTACCCCAATTTTCGAGATGATCCTGGCATAGAAAAATTTTGAAAAAATTACATTATATTTGTTACGAGTATTAATGAATATTTAAAAAATAAAAACAGACCCCTAAGACAAAATGGCGATTTCAGAGCGTTTTTTCGCGTTTTTGGGTCTGTTTTGCGCCCTCCACCAGCCCCCTAATTTTCGAAAATTTTATTTTTGTCATTTATGAGGTTCATATATGACAAGGATAACAAAAAAACTTCGTTCGACCAACAAAAAAAAAAAAATTTTTTTCGTTCGCCCCCCCACTTTTCAGATGATCCTGGTATCGAAAAATTTTGAAAAAATTACATTATGATTCTTATGGGTATTAATGAATATCTAAACAATAAAAACAGACCCCTAAGATAAAATGGCGATTTCAGAGCGTTTTTTCGGTTTTTCGGGGTGTCCTACCCCAATTTTCGAGATGATCCTGGCGTAGAAAAATTCCGAAAAAATTACATTATGTTCGTTACGAGTATTAATGAATATTTAAAAAATAAAAACAGACCCCTAAGATAAAATGGCGATTTCAGAGCGTTTTTTCGGTTTTTCGGGGTGTTTTACCCCAATTTTCGAGATGATCCTGGCATAGAAAAATTTCGAAAAAATTACATTATGTTTGTTATGAGTATTAATGAGTATCTAAACTATAAAAACAGACCCCTAAGATTAAATGGCGATTTCAGAGCGATTTTTCGGTTTTTCGGGGTGTCTTACCCCAATTTTCGAGATGATCCTGGCATAGAAAAATTTCGAAAAAATTACATTATGTTCGTTACGAGTATTAATGAATATTTAAAAAATAAAAACAGACCCCTAAGATAAAATGGCGATTTCAGAGCGATTTTTCGGTTTTTCGGGGTGTTTTACCCCAATTTTCGAGATGATCCTGGCATAGAAAAATTTTGAAAAAATTACATTATGTTTGTTAGGAGTATTAATGAATATTTAAAAAATAAAAACAGACCCCTAAGACAAAATAGCGATTTCAGAGCGATTTTTCGGTTTTTCGGGGTGTTTTACCCCAATTTTCGAGATGATCCTTGCATAGAAAAATTTCGAAAAAATTACATTATATTTGTTACGAGTATTAATGAATATTTAAAAAATAAAAACAGACCCCTAAGACAAAATGGCGATTTCAGAGCGTTTTTTCGCGTTTTTGGGTCTGTTTTGCGCCCTCCACCAGCCCCCTAATTTTCGAAAATTTTATTTTTGTCATTTGTGAGGTTCATATATGACAAGGATAACAAAAAAACTTCGTTCGACCAACAAAAAAAAAAAAAATTTTTTTCGTTCGCCCCCCCACTTTTGAGATGATCCTGGCATCGAAAAATTTTGAAAAAATTACATTATGATTCTTAAGGGTATTAATGAATATCTAAACAATAAAAACAGACCCCTAAGATAAAATGGCGATTTCAGAGCGATTTTTCGGATTTTCGGGGTGTTTTCCCCCAATTTTCGAGATGATCCTGGCATAGAAAAATTTTGAAAAAATTACATTATATTTGTTACGAGTATTAATGAATATTTAAAAAATAAAAACAGACCCCTAAGACAAAATGGCGATTTCAGAGCGTTTTTTCGCGTTTTTGGGTCTGTTTTGCGCCCTCCACCAGCCCCCTAATTTTCGAAAATTTTATTTTTGTCATTTGTGAGGTTCATATATGACAAGGATAACAAAAAAACTTCGTTCGACCAACAAAAAAAAAAAAAATTTTTTACGTTCGCGCCCCCACCCCCCCACTTTTATAATATTGCGTATTTTTTTTTTTTGCTTTATTTCATCATTTTTACACTAATACAAAGGTGGGTTCTAATACGATTATTCACACAATATTGCATAATAGTTAATTTTATTCCATAGACGTTTTTCGTCTAACCGAAAAATCTCCAGAAAAGTTCACTTCGTATCAAGGAAAAAGACAAATTGAAAATTGAACGCATTGAAATGTATCATCACAAATCTTTATAACAATCCAAAACAAAAAAAAAGGAAAAAATATAGCGCTCCATTGATTCACAAATGTATGTCGAGACAACCCGTTCGTGTTCGCGAGACAAATCAAATAAGCGGACCCACGCTTCTGTACGTTCATTTTCTAACTACTAATTTTACCAACGACGTGATATACTTAAACATCCCGAAAGAAAGAGAGAAAATTCATTTTATACTTTACGTTCGACGTAGCGGAAATACTTTAACGTCAATGGTGTTGAATGGACGCGTGGTTGATGAATTCTGACTTCTTGGCGATTAGAATTTGTATCGTAACCGATCTGTCAATAAATTGCCGGCCTGCGCCGAACTCAACATCCTAATTGCCGGCCTGCGCCGAACTCAACATCCTAGACATCTCCTGCGTAGTGCACCAATTGCCACACGTACCAATGATCGTTTTCTTTTGGATACGATCTCTAATTTTCTCCAAATACAACTCGTCGACGCCAGAACTGAAAATGTCGCACGAACCCCGAATTCTGCTTTCGAAAGATAACGATATTCACTTTTATCTTTAGAGTGTTCACTCACCGGGACCCCGACCGGTTTGGTCGAAGTCGAAAAATAAACAGCGCCTTGTACATAAAATCAGGAATCTGCAAACGCCATTTTGATGAAGCACCGTCGGAGATTTTTGGCTGAACTTCTACGGGCAGGCTTTGCGTCGTCCTTCGTCAAATTTGCCGTCTCGTCGTAGATTCATACTACGTTCCGATTGAATAAAAAGAAAGAATAACTCGATCAATCTCGATTCGCGGCTACCTGATGAGTGTGTTCCCGTTTTTCGGGGGCGAAGCTCTTCCCTCAAGCGTTCCATTCCCCACCTTTCCTCTCTCCACTACAAACTATGCTTTCCGAAACGCGACTCGCGTTCTTTCTCTCTTTCTCTCGTTTTTCTCTCTTTCTCGCCTTAAATTAAACTATATTTACAGTCTACCAACGCACATACACATACATATACATACATCATTGGTCGTTACATTACACACTCCCCCTTTCGAGTATACGCGATTCGCGCGATTGCTCGAAACTTTCAAACAAACAAAACGCATTCCCATCATCGTCAAATCGAATTCCAAAACTTACCGCTAGATCAAATAAAGACTAGATAAAAAAAAAATCCACAGATGAGACGCTCGCCAATCAAATAGCTACATGTACGATATACGTTTTCAAGATATTCCCAAGCCACCCCCTCACCGATCAACATCTGCAGGGCGGCTTACATATTTACGCAAATTAAACTGATTATATATTCCCTTAACTCTATCTTTGTTAATTTCTTTCAATTCAAAACTATTATTATCGAACGAATGGAAATACGATACGGACCCTCAAAAAGACGAAAGAACTTTTTTGTTACCCGTTCAGTAGCTTTAGATAGGTGAGGTACCCGAATTAAAACGAAATCACCCACCTTTAATTGTATTCGCGTAATATTCTTTTGGTACTTTTTTCGCTGCTCAAATTTCAGTCGCATCCTATCCCTCGCCAACACGTGCATCTTTTCATAATCAATACCCTCACTGTCCGGATACTGTAATAGCGAACGAATTTTATCATTAGTCTTAATACTAAAATGCATTTCGAGGGGAGTAAAACCTGTACTGCTTTGCGTCGTTACATTCAGCAGATCTTCAATAGTACGTACATATTTCGCCCAGCTAGTATGCAAATCCGCAACGTACAAACGAAAATGTTTTCCCACTCTCGCATAATACGTTCACTAGGGTTGCTCTGTGGGTGGCGCACCGATGAATAGCACACCTTTATACCGCACTCACTTAAAGCACCTTTCCATTTTTTAGATCTAAACTGGGACCCATTGTCTGATAAGATATTAGCTGGTTTTCCCATATTAGGAATATAATCCTTTACTAATCGATTCACAGACGCAGCGGCTGTCGCTTTCTTTAGCATATACAATTTAACGAATTTAGTATAGACATCTAACATAACAAGGATAAATTGCACTCCACCCACAGATGATGGTAACGGACCATAGTAATCAACCGCAACTAATTCGTTTTTTCCTTTAGGCTCAATCATCTGATATTTACCCTGCATGCCACAATTCAGATTTTTAATTCGCTGACAAAGGTCGCATGATAAAATAAAACGCTTTACAAAACGATACATTCCCTTCCAAAAATATGAACCCTTCAGATATGCATATGTTTTGAAGATACCCGCATGACCTAGCGTTTCATGAACGGCATTTACTAAAGCGATTGCTAATTCATCGGGAACCACAATTTGCCAATTTCCTTCCCTCGAATTTCGGCGAAAAAGAACGTCCTCAAACAGAATGTAATGTTCGACCTCTCGTATTCGACATTGTTCTCGAATCTGTTTCAATACAATATCTTTTTCCTGAAAATCCTTAATTCTCATCATTTGAGATTTTAAATTATTATCCCCTTTAAACGAATCAATCCACAACAAGTTTTTTCGATATAGCTCCTTATCATTTATCAATTTCAAAGGAGCTCGCAACATAGATATCATATATCTCTTTGAAACCTCCTCGTGGAATTTCCCATCAGGATGTCGACTAAAGAAGTCGGCCACCCGATTCTCCTTACCAGAACAATGATCAATCGAGAATGAAAATCGTTGTAAAATTAAATTCCATCGAATTAGCCTTGGACTGAGAAACGGAGTGTCGGCTAAAAACGTCAAAGATTTATGATCGGTGAGGATCTGAAACTTCCTTCCAATCAAATAAGTCCTCAACTTAGTAACGGAATAAACGATGGCCAACAATTCCTTCTCAGTTGCCGTGTAATTGACCTCATGATTGCTAAGACAACGACTAACTATCGAAATTACCAAATGATAACCATCCCGATCAACTTGATACAATACACCACTCACGCCCGTATCAGATCCATCAGTTTGCAATACGAATTCAAGATCTAAATTCACGTGATTCAACATTATTGCGTTTGCGAAATTATATTTCAGCTCCGCAAATGCCCTGGAGTGTTGTGGTCCCCAAATCCATTTGCTTTTAGAACCCAATATATCCCGAAACGGTTCTATGAAATGCGCATGTTTGAATACAAACTGCCGATAATACGTGCAGATCCCCAAAAAACGTTGCAACTGTTGAAGATTTTTCGGCTCTTCGAAATCGCGTATCATATTCAATTTATCAGGATTAGGCTTCACACCGTTTATCGATAGCTCATAACCCACAAAATTAACTTTACTAGCAAAGAAAGTCGTTTTGTCTAGCCTCAGAGTAAAATTTTCTCTTTGCAGAATCTCAAATATGGAATTTAAGTTAGCAAGATGCGAAACAAAATCCCGCGAACCGACCACCAAATCATCAATATATTTCGATAGAAACTTGTCGACTCCGGGTCCCAATGCATCCGACATTGCACGGATAAAACCCGCACCAGCCGTTTTAAGCCCAAACGGCATTCGTCGAAACTGGTACAGATCGGTGCCGACTCGAAATGCTGTCAAATGACGCGACTCGGGATGCAACTCGATTTGCCAATAACCGTCGGCTAAATCAGTGGAGGTAAGATATTTGACGTCGTGAAAGCGTTGGATTATGTCACAAATCAAAGGTGGAGTTTCCTGATGGTCCTCAATTTGTTCATTCAGAAAACGGGCGTCTAAACACACACGCAACGTTCCGTCTTTTTTACGGACCAATCTTAGCGGGTTACAATATCCGCTCTCCGATCGCTCGATCACCCCCGTCTCAACCATCTTTGATATTACCTCTTGCAATTCCTCTCTCAACGTGATCGGCACCGGGTACGACCGACGAACTACGGCATCCTTGTTTTTTAAGCGAATTTTATGCTTATATTTACCGGCAGGCTGATGCTTAACCGAAAATAACTTTTTAAATTTCAATAAAAACTGAATAAATGTCTTCCGCTCTTCATGTGACAATTCTTCAAGATCATTTGCAATATTATGAACATCACATGAATAACGTTCATCCTCTCCTTCAGCATACAAATGATTCATCCTACATATCATAGGTTCATTACTAATATCAACTTCATCAAAAATACCGAAACAATCACTGGACAAGGATCCCGCTTCGTCACACCCAGAATCACCGTTTTCCACGTGAGAGACACAATCTTTTTTAACAATACCTTGATTATCCTCACCTTCATCAAATAATTCAATTAATATCCCATCATCATCATCACTATTATCGATCGACTCACGATTGGCCATGCGTCTCCGATTTTTACCCAAATCCAATTCGATATCGCGAAGTTGATCTTTACAAATACGCAACTCCTTTTTTTTTAATTTATTAATTTTTTCGCCATTTTTGGACTTCGCATGTAAAACCTGTTCAAAATCATCAACTGTGCAACAAACTTCAATGTCGTTAACGTTATTATCAGAATCAATTTCTATTAATCGTTCTTCATTTTCATTAAACATTTGAGAAGCATCATAATAATCATCTTCATTCGCATCAACATGAACATCAACAACAATTTCTACGCAATTATTTCTAATATTATTAACATCAATTACATCTTCAACACCTTCATCAGCATATATCATTTCAGCCGACTCATTTTCACCATCATCAACCATTTTTTTATCATCATTACATATTTTGTCATCAATTTCTAAAATATTATCATCAATTTCTACAATATTATCACTAGGCAATAAATCCGTTTTCTCAGACATAGAAACTTTATTTTCATTAATAAAATCAATCGCAGAATTATTAACACACCTAATGATTTGAACAAATATTACATCTTCCTCTTGCGAAAAAACTACCCTTTCTGGCGCCTTTGTCGAAAACGCAATGAATTTTTTATCAATTAACTCATTACCAATTAAAATTTGACACGCACGGTAATCAATCACTACACCATTTTTCCTCAACCAATCGTTACCTAATATCATGGGAGATGTAAGATGCGGAATGATTAAACAAGTGGTTGGAATACTACACGTTCCTAAAACTAACTCTAACCAAATCTGTTTTCGAACCATCGTGGGTTTCTTTCCGATGGCTGTCAATACCACAAGACCCGAAACTGGCAAAATTCGTAATTTATTATACTTATCAAAATACTCAAACATTTCTTGGGAGATACAAGTAATTTGACTCCCAGTGTCCACAAGAGCCAAAATCGGAGTATTGAAAATATTCACCGTAAGTCTAGGACAATTTTCAATCCCATCATTTTTTTTCACATTTTCGGCATTGACACCATCCAAATCCGTGTTAAGATCCTCAAAAAAATCAAAATTTTCGCACCATGCCGGATCTTTTCTCAAAGTGCGACATATCAGTTTAACGATCCGGAGATGCACGCGTCTGCGATGGAACAGCATACTCTGAACCAGCGACAAAGTTAACTCTACTCGTATTGATAGCGGGCGGGGGGTTACGCACATCCGGCAAAGTCAAAATATTATTCATTCCCGAATTTTGAGGAACTTCGTTATTTAAATCACGGTGATAATTTAACATCGGTCTCGTACCATCATTCGGATTTACGGTATATGAATTAGATCGAGGTGACATATAAGGGGCCGATCGAATCGCAGAAATTGAGTTCCGCGCATAATTTCCAGAATTTTCTTGTTTATACATTTTACGCATTTGAGGATTTTGCGAACGACCATTATCACGATCACGCAACTGATCCCTTTGATTAAAAGATCCACCTTGCCGCGCATGACTAGACTCTTTCTCTCTTTGCAACATATCAAATTTATTTAACGTTTGCGCAATAATTTCTTCATTATCGTAATCTAATAGAAGCATTTTTTCGCGAAAATAAAAAGGTAGTTGTTGAATGATGTGAAAATGCAACGTAATTTTTTTTAACGGCGGCTCAAAACATCTAGCTTTTTTTATTTGGTCATAAAAATAGTCCTGAAGAGTCATGCCCTGATTACCGACATATTTTCGTGCAAACCAAATCGTCTGATTGTTGGTCTTGACCATATCCGAATCAAAATGCTCCAAAAATTTTTGTTGAAATTGAACAAAAGAATTAAAAACTCGCGATTCGTACCATCGATAAGCACGACCGCCCAATTGAGAACCGACTAACATTAACTTCATTTCATCATCAATCTTTTTTATCGTACAATACCTCCCAAAACGCTCAAGAAATTCACTAGGATTTTCATGAGAATTTGCGTTATATTTTGGTAAAGGAATTTCAATATTAACTGCTTTCATATTTTGCATAAAGCGATCCATTATGTCAACACTAGTAGGACCATTTTCAATTACGCGAATTTGTGACATTAAAGCGTCTCTATTTAATTGACTAGCATCGTTCTGTACCCTAATATTTTCATGGCGAGCCTCCCTATCAATATTTACATTATTTATTTCTTTATTTAATTGTTCAATTCGACGCTTCAAATGATCATTTTCATTTTGTATTAATTGAACATTATTTTGTTGATGATGATTTTTAACAAATTCATGAAACATAGCATCTCGAACTTGACTTTCTTTTCTCAATGTGTGTATTTCTTCTAACAACACACGATAAACAGATTCGTTATTTGACGCGCCATTAGCACCCTTGTTTACATTCTCGGATGATAATAGATCCTGGTGTTCGTTATTACTTTCTTCAAACGTTTCTATCAACGGTCTATTTTCATCGTCTTCCGTATCGTCATTAAATTCATTATTTATTTCAATATTATTTTCATTTTCAACAGTTGTTATTATTTTTCTAGGTCTACCGCGTTTAGGCGGAGTATGTTTCACCGGATTCATAACAACGGTTCTCAGAATCAAAACAAACGAAATGTAAACAATACGCGCTCTCTAAAAGTGTTCGAAATTATATGCTTGATAAATATAAAATACGTTACATACAATATTAAAAATATGCGTTCAATTTATCCTGTCTTTTTTCCACCAGGGATGCCAATAATATAATATTGCGTATTTTTTTTTTTGCTTTATTTCATCATTTTTACACTAATACAAAGGTGGGTTCTAATACGATTATTCACACAATATTGCATAATAGTTAATTTTATTCCATAGACGTTTTTCGTCTAACCGAAAAATCTCCAGAAAAGTTCACTTCGTATCAAGGAAAAAGACAAATTGAAAATTGAACGCATTGAAATGTATCATCACAAATCTTTATAACAATCCAAAACAAAAAAAAAAGGAAAAAATATAGCGCTCCATTGATTCACAAATGTATGTCGAGACAACCCGTTCGTGTTCGCGAGACAAATCAAATAAGCGGACCCACGCTTCTGTACGTTCATTTTCTAACTACTAATTTTACCAACGACGTGATATACTTAAACATCCCGAAAGAAAGAGAGAAAATTCATTTTATACTTTACGTTCGACGTAGCGGAAATACTTTAACGTCAATGGTGTTGAATGGACGCGTGGTTGATGAATTCTGACTTCTTGGCGATTAGAATTTGTATCGTAACCGATCTGTCAATAAATTGCCGGCCTGCGCCGAACTCAACATCCTAATTGCCGGCCTGCGCCGAACTCAACATCCTAGACATCTCCTGCGTAGTGCACCAATTGCCACACGTACCAATGATCGTTTTCTTTTGGATACGATCTCTAATTTTCTCCAAATACAACTCGTCGACGCCAGAACTGAAAATGTCGCACGAACCCAGAATTCTGCTTTCGAAAGATAACGATATTCACTTTTATCTTTAGAGTGTTCACTCACCGGGACCCCGACCGGTTTGGTCGAAGTCGAAAAATAAACAGCGCCTTGTACATAAAATCAGGAATCTGCAAACGCCATTTTGATGAAGCACCGTCGGAGATTTTTGGCTGAACTTCTACGGGCAGGCTTTGCGTCGTCCTTCGTCAAATTTGCCGTCTCGTCGTAGATTCATACTACGTTCCGATTGAATAAAAAGAAAGAATAACTCGATCAATCTCGATTCGCGGCTACCTGATGAGTGTGTTCCCGTTTTTCGGGGGCGAAGCTCTTCCCTCAAGCGTTCCATTCCCCACCTTTCCTCTCTCCACTACAAACTATGCTTTCCGAAACGCGACTCGCGTTCTTTCTCTCTTTCTCTCGTTTTTCTCTCTTTCTCGCCTTAAATTAAACTATATTTACAGTCTACCAACGCACATACACATACATATACATACATCATTGGTCGTTACATTACACTTTTGAGATGATCCTGGCATCGAAAAATTTTGAAAAAATTACATTATGTTTGTTAGGAGTATTAATGAATATTTAAAAAATAAAAACAGACCCCTAAGACAAAATGGCGATTTCAGAGCGATTTTTCGGTTTTTCGGGGTGTTTTACCCCAATTTTCGAGATGATCCTGGCATAGAAAAATTTCGAAAAAATTACATTATGTTCGTTACGAGTATTAATGAATATTTAAAAAATAAAAACAGACCCCTAAGACAAAATGGCGATTTCAGAGCGTTTTTTCGATTTTTTGGGTCTGTTTTGCACCCTCCACCAGCACCCGAGTTTTCGAAAATATTATTTTTGTCATTTATGAGGTTCATATATGACAAGGATAAGAAAAAAACTTCGTTCGACCAACAAAAAAAAAAAATTTTTTTCGTTCGCCCCCCCACTTTTGAGATGATCCTGGCATCGAAAAATTTTGAAAAAATTACATTATGATTCTTAAGGGTATTAATGAATATCTAAACAATAAAAACAGACCCCTAAGATAAAATGGCGATTTCAGAGCGTTTTTTCGGTTTTTCGGTTTTTCGGGGTGCCTTACCCTAATTTTCGAGATGATCCTGGCATAGAAAAATTTCGAAAAAATTACATTATGTTCGTTACGAGTATTAATGAATATTTAAAAAATAAAAACAGACCCCTAAGATAAAATGGCGATTTCAGAGCGATTTTTCGGTTTTTCGGGGTGTTTTACCCCAATTTTCGAGATGATCCTGGCATAGAAAAATTTTGAAAAAATTGCATTATGTTTGTTAGGAGTATTAATGAATATTTAAAAAATAAAAACAGACCCCTAAGACAAAATGGCGATTTCAGAGCGTTTTTTCGCGTTTTTGGGTCTGTTTTGCGCCCTCCACCAGCCCCCTAATTTTCGAAAATTTTATTTTTGTCATTTATGAGGTTCATATATGACAAGGATAAGAAAAAAACTTCGTTCGACCAACAAAAAAAAAATTTTTTTTTCGTTCGCCCCCCCCACTTTCGAGATGATCCTGGCATCGAAAAATTTTGAAAAAATTACATTATGATTCTTATGGGTATTAATGAATATCTAAACAATAAAAACAGACCCCTAAGATTAAATGGCGATTTCAGAGCGATTTTTCGGTTTTTCGGGGTGTCTTACCCCAATTTTCGAGATGATCCTGGCATAGAAAAATTTCGAAAAAATTACATTATGTTCGTTACGAGTATTAATGAATATTTAAAAAATAAAAACAGACCCCTAAGATAAAATGGCGATTTCAGAGCGATTTTTCGGTTTTTCGGGGTGTTTTACCCCAATTTTCGAGATGATCCTGGCATAGAAAAATTTTGAAAAAATTACATTATGTTTGTTAGGAGTATTAATGAATATTTAAAAAATAAAAACAGACCCCTAAGACAAAATAGCGATTTCAGAGCGATTTTTCGGTTTTTCGGGGTGTTTTACCCCAATTTTCGAGATGATCCTTGCATAGAAAAATTTCGAAAAAATTACATTATATTTGTTACGAGTATTAATGAATATTTAAAAAATAAAAACAGACCCATAAGATAAAATGGCGATTTCAGAGCGATTTTTCGGTTTTTCGGGGTGTTTTACCCCAATTTTCGAGATGATCCTGGCATAGAAAAATTTCGAAAAAATTACATTATTGTTAGTCTTTATGTTTTAAGACGAATATTAAATAAAAGGTTGTCTCTTTATAAACCTCTCTACAGAGGCGAAAATGTATTTATATTAATATATTATTGAATAAAAATAAAATATATATTATTATTAATAAATATGACACAGAATATAATTAAGAATTATTGTAAATTGAAATATACATATAAGTTTAATTACTTACCAATTAATCCTCTTCAGCTCTTCAATCAAATAGTAAAAAAGAAAAATGATTACGGTCAAATCTATTTACTATATTTATTTTATTAAAAGGGATAACCCACAATACTTGAGGTATTCAATTATAAAATTACACTTGAAAAAGAAAATCACTATAAACCTTTTGATGCTCTCTCTGAGGCGATTATACGTAGACTAACTAGTCGGTTGAACTTGATGTCAATTCAAATCGAACCACCTTGACTACACAGAATTATATATTACATACTCATTTTCTTAGTAACTATTAAATGTTCGACTTTGACTAGTTGATCGTTACAACCAAATAAATATATATTATGCTGGATGTAACAGACCTCCCTCCTTAGGACCATTGTCGTCCTCGACAATGAATGATGATTAATAATACATATCAATTTTTCCTATATACTTTTTTTTATTACTAATTTCTAAAAAATTCTAACACGGTTTTCCATAATAATTGAAATATAATTTATAAATTAGGGAAATTCCCACAATATCAAGGATATTATTTTTAAAACTGTTGTTCTCGTTGATATCTCAGATTTATTAAGCTATTCTTCTTGTCCTTTTTCTTATGGGTTGCTTGTGTTCCTCCAAGGTATATGGTCAATGTCTTGTTTCGCATACATGTTCTAAGAGAATCGTAAGCGCAATCCACAACCCCCCTTCCCACCTGAACACAGCCCTCCAAGTTCAAACTTTCCAAGATGTTGCTACTTCTTAACAAATGACGAATTTCGTCTTCAGCTACTCCATAATTGTCAGAGCAATTTACTTTCACCAGTTGTGGCAAATCGGCAAGGAAATGTACACCTACTGTCGGATGCATGAATCGCATAGTTATCTCCTCTAAATTTGTTAAATGCATCAAAGGATCAAGAGCAAATTCTCCTCTAATCTGCGAACAACCTGATATGTTTAATTTCTTTAATTTTTGTAGATGTTCTCCTATGTTATAAATTAGATCCTCATTCATCCATGCACAATACAAAGTTTCTAAAATATTTAATGATGTGCATGTCTTTGAAAAATCCATCTCTGGGTCCATGAAAATCTCATCCATTTCTAGAAACATGTGTTCTTCAACTACATTTCTTCCTTCTTCCATTTCTTGAATGAACTCAGAATTCTCTTGTACAGGGTATTCATTTATTAATAATTCCCTTAAGAATATTTTATTATTTCCATTTTTGGCTATTGCTTTTATTATTTCATTACCAAAGGCGTTTTTATTTTGTTTTAATCTAAGCACTTTGATACAATTTTGCTTGTTTAAAAATTGAGATAAATATTCCTCTTTAAGATGGTAACAGTCTTCAAATGTTATCTCTTCTATGAATCTGCTTGCACTTTGCAAACACTTCCCAGTGATATTTGACCCTCTAAATAATATTTCCCGCAACTTTATGTTATTTTTAAACAAAACATTAAATTCTTCGTCCATGGGACCTATAGTGATACCTACATGTAATTTTTCGAGTTCCGTGTTGTTTTTTGCAACTGCATAAAACCCATTTGGCCTGACGGTTACTCCTACAGTAGACAATTCTTTTAATATTTTACATTTATTTCCTGCTATGGTAATTATTTGTGGTGGTATTAATTTGGCATTGTTTACTAATTCAATATTTCTCAGGGTTTTGTATCCCTTTTGAATCACGTTGTAAACATCCTCTGATTTTATTTCTGACTGATCCCATCCATCCTGAAACATCCATGAATTAGTCGATAGTGATGAAATATCATTGTACGATCTGTGACTTCCCTCTTTCCAGGTCACTGATAATGCTTCACACTGTTCTCTTTCTTTATATGTTAGGAAAGAACAAATATTAGCTATTGGAACTACCGGAAGATGCATGATTGTAGTCTCATTCGATGTTACTATTAATTCAGGATTAGGTTCAGAAATAATATCTCTATTATGCCATCTATCAGCAGATAAAATTCTTAATTTTCTATTATGTAAGAAAAACGCTTGAGTCTTGGAGGAGTCCAAAACCTTTTGGGCCTGCTCCATGGTGGGAAAGGTGACAAATGCAAGATTGCCACGACTTCTCCTAAGAACAACTGCATGTTCCGCCCCATAACTTCTAAAAAGATTCATCAAATCACCCTTTTTAGAATGATTAGCCAACCTAGCAATAAAGACACGTCTGATCTTTGCTACCTTCTCTACTTGATTCATCCTTTCTAAAAAAAAAAAAAAAAAAAAAATTTTTATATGTCTATGTCATGTCAATTCATTTATTTCACGATTCTCCACAGTACATTATTAATTTCTTATAGGTTATCCACAGTATGTATTATACATCATTTAAATTAGTACAACCTTATCTATATGTTTTTGTATAATTTTTCCCTGTGCGTCTTTTAACAATACATTTTTCCTATCTGTTCGATTTATAATTGTATATGGCCCGCTATATCTTTCACTAAATTTTCCAGATTTAGGTTCGACTAGAACTTTTACTCTATCACCCACTTGTCCTAAAAATACTTTACTGTGCTTGTCATAATTTGTTTTTGATCGTACTTTCGCTTTTATTAAATTTTTACCAGCTATAACTTGCATTTCTGTGAGTCTTAATATTAGGTCAGACAAATAAGAATTATAGGTTTTTAAATTCCCATTATCAGGAAATGAACTGGGACATCGTGCCACTTTTCCAAATATTAATTCAAACGGAGTAAAATTAGTACCTTCATGAACCGAAGTATTATATGAAAATATCGCAAATGGTACTAATTTATCCCAATCATTATAATCTGTAAGATAATGTTTAATATATTCTATTAATACCGCATGACTTCTTTCTAGACTACCATTAGTTTGAGGTCTGTAACTAGAAGTTGTATTTGGATGGATTTTAAATAATTTCGATATATTCGTTATTACTTTACCTATGAAGTTTGCTCCCCTATCAGATAAAATTTCTTTTGGTGCCCCATACTGTAATATGAATTTAGTTACAAACACATGAGCTATAGTTTCCGCTAATATATTAGGGACTGGTACGGCTACACTATATTTTGTTAAATTATCTTGCATAGTTATTATATATTTATTACCATTAGGTGTTATAGGGAGAGGCCCCACAGCATCTAAACAAACTTTCTCAAATGCTTCTATTGGAGTGTCTGTGATGATCATTGGTTCACGCGTTTTAGCTCTCACTATCTTATTTTTATGGCAACTATCGCATTCGCGAATAAAATTTTGGATGTCATTTTTCATTCCCGGCCAATAAAATCTTTCATGAATTCTTTTATAGGTTTTTGATACGCCTTTATGCCCGCCGATAAGACTATTATGATACTCTTCAACAATTTTTAATCGTAACTCCTCAGGTGGTATTTGAACTTTTCCTGTACATATCACTATTGTTAAGTCTTTATCATTTTTAAATGTAGAATAAAATAATTCTTTTAACGATTCTACTGAATAATCCTCTATAAAATCTCCTATTTGTGAAATTCTAAAGGACGCCACCTTCAATTTATGAAGCAATTCACTTAAATTTATTAAGGATATTCTCAAATTCTCTTTTAAAATAATATCAAAATGTTTATTTTTAATAACAACAGTAAAAATCTTATATTTTTGATTCGGAGTAACTAATATTTGACCTATTTTCGGTTTCACTTGCTTTATTTTATCTATATTAATTATTTCTAACTCAACTAATAATTTACCTATAGGTGTGACTATTTCACAATCAGACGAGATAAAATGCACATAATTGTCTGGTCTATATGTCAAGTTCTCGCTAGTAAAATGTATTAATGTTGTGTCTTTACGGACATTAGTAAACCCTACGTCTGGTAAGATTTCCTCAGTTATATCTACTGTCGGTCTATCACTAAAAGTTACTAGTTGTCTTGGTATAATTGTATTCTTTTGTTTAACAGGATTATCCACAATACCTCCCTCCTTCGAGTTTAGTATCGGTTGCGTTTTACTGTAAGGAGTAGATGAAGCTACTGGATTTGTGATGGGAAAACTGGTGTTAAATACTCCTTCGTTTGAAGTTAATGAGAAAGGATCAGTATGAGATTCTTGTTCCATGACGTCCGTTCTCAAATTTTTATTTTCTTTCCCTGATATTTTTGCAGCTATTTTCTCCTTTTCTGAATCTAAAACATCTTGATATAATCCAAATTCTTGAGCTCTCACATTTTTCAATTCTTGTAATATTTCCTCTTCCGTTTCAGGCGTATGTTGTCGTCTTTTGAGTGAAACATCAAACTGATTAATTGAATCTTTCAATTCTTGTAAATTTAAAGAAAATGATTGCTGATTTCCATCATTATCATCAGTATCACTTGAATCGTACTGGAGTTCTTCCATTTCAATGGCATCAAGATTAGAATGTATATTTGAAGCTTCAACTTGTTCCATGGTCCCTTGTATCTTTGGATCTTCCCTTTCGACTACAACTAACGGTTCTTCATTTATTTCATCATTTGGATTAAATTCTAAATTAGGAAAAACACTTTTATGTTTTTGATGTATTGGAGGTTTTTCTATATCCTTCGCTCTTTCATCAGAAAATAATGAAGAAGATTTTAACATTCCGGACCTTGTTCTACTAGGCAAAATGTTTTCTTCCGTAAATTCCACATTTTTATTTTTAGAACCTACAGGTCTGCCAGATTTCTTCAAAATACTTATAGGTGGTATGTTACTTGGAACTTCACTCCTTTTGTCAATCGGTAATACATTTGTAGTACTATTTTTTAATAATGGTAGATCTATTGAACAATGTCGATTTCTATTAACTGGGTTTCTAGAAAGAGCATCGGCATTATTATTCAGTCGTCCTGGTTTATGTTTAAAATTATAACTATATTCTCGTAATTTAAGTCTCCATCTAACCAATCTTTGACCAGGATCCTTTACCGAATCTATCCATTTCAATGGTTCATGATCACTAACTAATAAAAATTGTTTCCCATACAAATAAGGTCTAAAACGCATTATAGCATACAAAACAGCTAAATATTCCTTTTCTATTGTAGAGTAATTCTGTTCTGCATTTGTTAAAGTCCTGGACAAATAACAAACCGGTAAGTCGTAACCATTTAAGTTTTGACTCAACACTGCCCCAATAGCGTAATCTGATGCGTCTGTGCTTACAATGAAAGGCTCTTCAAAATTAGGATACTGTAATATTGGAGCTTCACATAATTTCTGTTTTAATATATTAAAACTATTTTCTTGGCTTTCTTTCCAGGTAAATTTTTCGTTCTTCTTCAACAACTCAGTCAATGGTTTTACTATTGATGCATAATGTTCTATAAAACGACGATAATATCCTGTTAACCCTAAAAACTCTCGAATATTTCGTTGTGTTTTGGGTCTTGGGAAATATTTTACTGCTTCAATCTTTTCTGGATTTGGTTTAAGACCATCTTTGCTAATTATGTGTCCTAGATATATTACCTCCGGTCGTAAAAAATTGCATTTGTCCGGTTGCAGAACCAAATTCGCTTCTTCTAATCTTTTAAATAATCTTCTTATTTTCTTTCTATGTTCTTCTAAATCTTTTGCGATTACTATTATATCATCCATATAAACAAAAGCTTCCGTTTTATTTAATCCCCTTAATATATTATCCATAAGGCGCTGAAATGTGGCTGGTGCATTTTTCAGTCCTTCTGGCATTCTGAGGTATTGATAGTGTCCATTCGGTGTAGTAAAAGCTGTCTTTGGACTATCTCTGTCGTCTATTCCAATTTGTTGAAATCCAGATGCTAGATCTAATACAGAAAAATACATAGCTTCACCCATCATGTCAAAAATATCGTCGATATTAGGTAATGGATAAGCGTCACTTATGGTCTTTTCATTTAGTTGGCGAAAATCAATAACCATACGCCATCTTCGATTACCATGACTATCCGGTTTCTTTGGCACAATCCATATAGGAGAATTATATGGTGAGTCTGAAGGTGCAATTATATTATTCTGTAGTTTTTGAAAAACTTGAGTTTCAATTTCATTTTTGTGTACCGGTGGTTGTCTGTATTGTTTAGTATTGATTGGTAAATCATCTATAGTTGGAATTCGATGTTTTATTTTCGTCGTCATAGGCAGTTTATCTCCTTTTAAGTAAAATTGAAAGGGAAACTCTTGAACCAATTCTATAATGTGAGCCGTTTCCTCTTCATTTAAATGATTCAATTTTAATAATTCAATAATTTTTTTTACTCGGTCACTTGATTGTCCTATCATATTTTCATCTCTTACATCATCATTATTTCTTTCATCCTCCTTGGAATCATAATATTCAACTGGAATAATTTCTTGAGGATGTATTATTATTTTTTGATCTTTTTCTGATGTATTTATAGCAAGAACATGACATTTTCCATTATCTGTGACTTGCACTAATGCTTCTCCAATATATACTTCATCATGCGATTTGATTCTTGGTAAATAACCCTCCTTCAAATTAGTATGAAGTAGGTTTAATTCAATCTGAACTTTTGTTCTTTTAGGGATTACATAAGTCTTAAAATCATTGTTATTATTATTAATAGGCGGTATGAATTTAATTGGTTTAGTTGGATTGGATGCTGTTACAATAGTATTGTGGAAAAAAGAAATCTCAGCTTTTTCTTTAATTAAATAATCTTTCCCTAAAATACCTACACAATTTAATGGAAAGGAAGAATCCACAATATGCAACTCCACTAAATTATCTGCAATATTTATTCTAACTGTCCCTAAAGTCTCTATTTCATCATCTGTTATGCCTGAAATTCGTATTTTGCGTGAAACATTAACGTCAAGATCTGGATTTAACGCATCGATTTTAACTAACGATATTTCTGCACCCGTGTCAATCAAAAAATCAGCCCTTTTTAATAATTCAGGACTGCGTATAAAAATTCGAGGTACACCAGCATTTATTTTGACAATTTTGATTTGTCGGGTACCAGAAATTTTACTTTCTCGTGACGCTCTTTCTCTACTTGACTCGCCATCGCGTCTCCACGACGAATCCCGGGGGAGTTTAAAGACTCTGAAACTTCACTAATTTCTACAGGAGAATTATCCTTTTGATGAGACGTTGATGGTAAGGATGTTCGATATCTACTTTCTTGTGAATTTTGATAAAAACCCCGTCGTTGATAAGGAGGTTGATACGTGCACGGTTGTTGAAATGATTGATTTAATGATTGATTAAATGGTTGGTTAAATGGTTGATTAAATGGTTGCAAATTATAAGGATTTACTGGATATATATTTGGCGGCATATTCTGCATTTGAGAATTCATATAAGGATGATATGCATACGGAGGATAGAAATATTGATAAGGATACGGGTATGAACATGGAGGCATAGGCATTGGAGGTGGTAAATACTGACAGCCCAGAGATCGATCAAAATCCTGATTTTGATTGTATTTATTAGTATCATGATTTAAAGTCCTGGGATATACTTTAGAAGGATAATGTGTAGTTTGATTAATAGGATAATTATGAATATGAGAGTCTTCTGATGTATCATGAGAACTATGAGCTATTCTACACCCCTGAATATCCCTTAAATCTACTTTATTCAAATTACATCTGCGTTCTCTTTTGACTGCTATTTCTAACGCCTCATCTAAACTTTTTGGATCTCGTGCTTCTACAATTCCAGCTATTTCATCTGGCAACCCTTTCAAAAAAACTTCCAATGCACATTCTACTAATGGCAGTATCATGTCTTTCGATCGATCTTCATATGTCTCTTTTAATGTTAAACTTGCTCCCGAAATAATAATATTTATTCTATCATAAAAATCATTTACAGATTCCCCTTTTTGCATATAAGACTTTTCTACTTGTTCCACATAATAATTATAAGTTTTTCCTGGAGAAAATCTTGTCTTTAAGTGTTTTATTAGAGAATCCACAGTATTAAAAGTCTTACTATAAACACTGTCCCTAGCTGTACCTTGTAATTTCCCAATAATACTATTAACAAAATTACTTTCTAATTGGTCTGGTATATACTGCGATGCATTCTTTATGTCTTGTAAAAAATTTTTCAAGGGCATATTCTTACCATCGTAGTAAGGTATGTTTACCACAGAGTTTTGTAAGATCATATACTCTGCCATTGATGTCATCATTGTATTTGTTACATTATGTTCCTCCATCTTAAAGTTACTATTTTTGTTCTCCAATTATATAATAAATATATTAAATTAGGAAATACTCCACCATATAAATTATTAAATTCCTTTGTAATACTATTCAAATAAAAAAAAATTCTCCAAAACAAACAAAACAAATACAACACTATTTCACATTTAATCATTAATAATATTATGAATATGGCTTCGAAGATATAATATTAAATTTCAGTTCTAGATAAAAAAAAAAATATACAATGTCACATAAAAATGTCAAATATATACGTATTCAGTAAATCTTGATCCATACACTTACATTATACACATTACACAAATACAAATTTCCTTATACATAAATCAAAACAAAAAAAACCTCAACTTTATTCTAAAAATAGTCATCTTCAATTCCACGCAATAATTTTTAATAAATAACAACATTCATATTCACTATTGTATAACTGACAGATTTCCAGAAAACACAAAAAAAAAAATTAATTAAATATCTTTATAATTTAAATAAAAATATAAAAAAAAATTTAAATATGATCAGAAAAGAAAATATATATATCATTCATACTTCATAAATGTAAAAATAAAATAAATTAATTAAATAAATAAAATTTAAAAAAAAAAACGTTAAAATGTTTTAGTTAATTTCGCATACTACTTTATACATGCTATTTTCATTTTCGTTCGAAATCGGAGTTGTTTACCTACACTCACTACTTGGCAATATACAACAACATAATAATTCTCAAATAAAATTTAAATACTTTATCCTAGAAAGAGAATTTTCATAGCTTTTAACGGAAACATGTAATTTATAAAATTAAAAACAGCTAATTCAATCTCTACGAAAAATTATAAGATTTTCATCATAATTAATAATTTCCTTATTGTACAAAACTATTATTCACTCATACACATAATCACACACTCTGGTTATTCCAAGAATAGTCAATCATTATTTAAACATATAATTATATGAAACTCGTGATGAAATTGAAAATTTATGAAAATATGAATTTATAATAATACTTATTTTACACAATAATTTATTCGATAATTGTAATACTTTATTCTAATTCTTATTCCGAATTTTCAAACAAAAATTATAATATATCCTATTAATGCTATAGGGATATATAAAAAAGCTATATTAATTATGATAAATTTTCGAATTTAACCCGAATACACTTTCCCATTATGAAATTTTAATAATATCTTAAATAAAATCATGAAAATATATCTTATTAATATATAATACAACCTTAAATTAAAATAAAACCAAATGTTTTCAATATTGAAACAGTAATACTGAAGATTTCACTCCCGTACTTCTGAGAATCAACAGTCATTAATTCGCATATTTAACTGAAACTCATTTTTAACGCATGAAAATTTTAACTTATTATAGAATTATATGAACGAAAATAAAATTAATTATCAAACCCATCAGTAAAAAGAATAAAACGATTATTGTGATTTTTAATATGAATTCATTTTCAATAAAGAGTATCCCACTTCTGACACCATTTGTTAGTCTTTATGTTTTAAGACGAATATTAAATAAAAGGTTGTCTCTTTATAAACCTCTCTACAGAGGCGAAAATGTATTTATATTAATATATTATTGAATAAAAATAAAATATATATTATTATTAATAAATATGACACAGAATATAATTAAGAATTATTGTAAATTGAAATATACATATAAGTTTAATTACTTACCAATTAATCCTCTTCAGCTCTTCAATCAAATAGTAAAAAAAGAAAAATGATTACGGTCAAATCTATTTACTATATTTATTTTATTAAAAGGGATAACCCACAATACTTGAGGTATTCAATTATAAAATTACACTTGAAAAAGAAAATCACTATAAACCTTTTGATGCTCTCTCTGAGGCGATTATACGTAGACTAACTAGTCGGTTGAACTTGATGTCAATTCAAATCGAACCACCTTGACTACACAGAATTATATATTACATACTCATTTTCTTAGTAACTATTAAATGTTCGACTTTGACTAGTTGATCGTTACAACCAAATAAATATATATTATGCTGGATGTAACATTATATTTGTTACGAGTATTAATGAATATTTAAAAAATAAAAACAGACCCCTAAGATAAAATGGCGATTTCAGAGCGTTTTTTGGGTTTTTCGGGGTGTTTTACCCCAATTTTCGAGATGATCCTGGCATAGAAAAATTTCGAAAAAATTACATTATGTTTGTTATGAGTATTAATGAGTATCTAAACTATAAAAACAGACCCCTAAGATTAAATGGCGATTTCAGAGCGATTTTTCGGTTTTTCGGGGTGTCTTACCCCAATTTTCGAGATGATCCTGGCATAGAAAAATTTCGAAAAAATTACATTATGTTCGTTACGAGTATTAATGAATATTTAAAAAATAAAAACAGACCCCTAAGATAAAATGGCGATTTCAGAGCGATTTTTCGGTTTTTCGGGGTGTTTTACCCCAATTTTCGAGATGATCCTGGCATAGAAAAATTTCGAAAAAATTACATTATGTTTGTTAGGAGTATTAATGAATATTTAAAAAATAAAAACAGACCCCTAAGACAAAATAGCGATTTCAGAGCGATTTTTCGGTTTTTCGGGGTGTTTTACCCCAATTTTCGAGATGATCCTTGCATAGAAAAATTTCGAAAAAATTACATTATATTTGTTACGAGTATTAATGAATATTTAAAAAATAAAAACAGACCCATAAGATAAAATGGCGATTTCAGAGCGATTTTTCGGTTTTTCGGGGTGTTTTACCCCAATTTTCGAGATGATCCTGGCATAGAAAAATTTCGAAAAAATTACATTATGTTTGTTAGGAGTATTAATGAATATTTAAAAAATAAAAACAGACCCCTAAGACAAAATGGCGATTTCAGAGCGTTTTTTCGGTTTTTCGGGGTGTCTTACCCCAATTTTCGAGATGATCCTGGCATAGAAAAATTTCGAAAAAATTACATTATGTTCGTTACGAGTATTAATGAATATTTAAAAAATAAAAACAGACCCCTAAGATAAAATGGCGATTTCAGAGCGATTTTTCGGTTTTTCGGGGTGTTTTACCCCAATTTTCGAGATGATCCTGGCATAGAAAAATTTTGAAAAAATTGCATTATGTTTGTTAGGAGTATTAATGAATATTTAAAAAATAAAAACAGACCCCTAAGACAAAATGGCGATTTCAGAGCGTTTTTTCGCGTTTTTGGGTCTGTTTTGCGCCCTCCACCAGCCCCCTAATTTTCGAAAATTTTATTTTTGTCATTTATGAGGTTCATATATGACAAGGATAAGAAAAAAACTTCGTTCGACCAACAAAAAAAAAATTTTTTTTTCGTTCGCCCCCCCCACTTTCGAGATGATCCTGGCATCGAAAAATTTTGAAAAAATTACATTATGATTCTTATGGGTATTAATGAATATCTAAACAATAAAAACAGACCCCTAAGATTAAATGGCGATTTCAGAGCGATTTTTCGGTTTTTCGGGGTGTCTTACCCCAATTTTCGAGATGATCCTGGCATAGAAAAATTTCGAAAAAATTACCATTTGTTCGTTACGAGTATTAATGAATATTTAAAAAATAAAAACAGACCCCTAAAATAAAATGGCGATTTCAGAGCGTTTTTCGCGTTTTTGGGTCTGTTTTGCGCCCTCCACCAGCCCCCTAATTTTCGAAAATTTTATTTTTGTCATTTATGAGGTTCATATATGATAAGGATAACAAAAAAACTTCGTTCGACCAACAAAAAAAAAAAAAATTTTTTTCGTTCGCCCCCCCACTTTTGAGATGATCCTGGCATCGAAAAATTTTGAAAAAATTACATTATGATTCTTAAGGGTGTTAATGAATATCTAAACAATAAAAACAGACCCCTAAGATAAAATGGCGATTTCAGAGCGTTTTTTCGGTTTTTCGGGTTTTCGGGGTGTTTTATCCCCAATTTTCGAGATGATCCTGGCATAGAAAAATTTCGAAAAAATTACATTATGTTCGTTACGAGTATTAATGAATATTTAAAAAATAAAAACAGACCCCTAAAATAAAATGGCGATTTCAGAGCGATTTTTCGGTTTTTCGGGGTGTTTTACCCCAATTTTCGAGATGATCCTGGCATAGAAAAATTTTGAAAAAATTACATTATATGTGTTACGAGTATTAATGAATATTTAAAAAATAAAAACAGACCCCTAAGACAAAATGGCGATTTCAGAGCGTTTTTTCGCGTTTTTGGGTCTGTTTTACCCCAATTTTCGAGATGATCCTGGCATAGAAAAATTTTGAAAAAATTACATTATATGTGTTACGAGTATTAATGAATATTTAAAAAATAAAAACAGACCCCTAAGATAAAATGGCGATTTCAGAGCGTTTTTTCGCGTTTTTGGGTCTGTTTTGCGCCCTCCACCAGCCCCCTAATTTTCGAAAATTTTATTTTTGTCATTTATGAGGTTCATATATGACAAGGATAACAAAAAAACTTCGTTCGACCAAC
>JAQOWT010000272.1:0-26189 GCA_030407085.1 Trichopria drosophilae
AACTTGATGCAAATATTCAAAGCCTTATAGCCAATGTTTATACTTAACATATGTGTTGCCGTCTGCTCCTGAACGTACAAAACTTGTTTGAAAAGATATTAGATTATCAAACATAAGAAGAGAAAATTGTTCATTTTTGGTAACTTCAAAACATTGCAAATGATTATTAAATCCTACAGTTTGTAAATTGGATAAAACCAATCGAATTGTAGGGTTTTCGTCAACTGGTTTCACGATCCAACATAATGAACCAAATTTGGGTTCATTATTTTCGTAAGTAAATGGCAAAACCATGTTTTTTTAATAAGAAGTACCTCGAATAATGGCTTCTTTCACCAGTATACAATTTTCGTGTCGAGGAGGTAAGATGTGCCGAAAATTTAAATAATCAAAGCAATTGATTATTCGGATTTCTTCTGAAGAAGTAAAAAACTGTTGGCGTAAGCCAGTTTTGGAAAAAAATCGCGTTGAAAGGGTTAAGCAATACTTTTTTGCAATAGTTAAAGCAAGATTTTTTCGACTGGTTTTATTTTTTGATGTTTGTTTTATATCAGGACGATGTTTTCCCTCAAGCCTCATGGTCCAAACATTAATTAAGGGACCGATTTTGTTTCTTACTGTAGGATGGTGCACCATGTGGTGGTGTTTTGGCTTTAATGTGGTTCCAGAAACTTTTAAATAAAGTACATGGTGCTCTGCAATCAAGGATGAAAGATAATCTGTTGAATTAAGATCATAAACTGGATCTAAAATGATACTCAGAATTTCACTTAAAACGAGATACAAGTCCCGTGTTTCGTCATTTTTTGGAATTAAGTCGCCTATCATCAACCCTCAATGTTGAGAGAAGAATAACATTTCTGATGCATTCATTTTTAGTTCAAGTTTAGTAATGTGTTTTAGCGTGAGCATTGCAGGCTTATGTCCGGAGGCAGGACCATAATCAAAAAATTGAACACGTTCATTTAAAGTATTAATAGAAAAGTACTGATCGACACAAATAAATTGATTTAAAATTACGCACAAGTCGTAATGACAAACTCCTTCGAAATAATCATGCATGAGATCTACGTATACATTTGAAAAAATGTGAAATGATTCAAGAATATTCCAAATGCAATTAGAATTCACTCCAGTAAGAGAAACATTATTAGTCAATACATCCGTGTTGTAATCTTCGATATTACGTAACTTTTCTATATCTTCGCGTTTTTGAGTTTGAGTGACTTGTCTGTGATGTTTACAAAAACGACAAAAAAAATTTGCTGTAAATGATTCGACAAGTCCCATTATCGCGTGAAATCCTAGATTATCACCAGTTATTAAACATAATGCAAAAAAGATTTGTTGCTTTCTATTTTCAATTGTAATATTAATTCCGAAATTTTCAAGATCTAACAGATCATATAAAATGGGAGAAAAAGCTTTGCCATTGTCTCTGTGTCTGGCATCACTTAAAAAAAATGCAGCTGCGAAAATATTCTCAAGAGATGACAGTAAGTGTTGAGGAAGGCATCCTATTTCATAATAAAGTTATAATAAGCACATGATTCAACGTTGTAGCATAAGCAGTATGTTTATTAAATCAGAAAAAAATGTCCCGAAATCTGAACCCGTTTTAGAAAATTGTGATTATTTCTTAAAATAAAATCGACACCTTTTCACACAGACGTAGACATATATCAAATTTCTGTGAAAATACCTCTGTCCTTAGTTCTTTTAAACTCGACATTAATTCGATTCTTACTCCTACGTTTGGAATAATTTCTTTGATTAGATCATCCGTAAGACCCTTAACTCGTCTCATATTGTTTATTTTATGACCTAATAAAGCGTATCGAATAAATTAGAATGTTATATTTTTCTATTAACTTAAAAATCTATCTTTACTCGACAAGCACACTTTTCTGACAAGAATTCTTTCAAAATTCTTTAAGATATAACGAATACGAATACGACATTACGACTGCAAACATTGCGAGAACGAGCCATAAAATAATGCATGTGGATACGTTATGCTGTGCATTTACACAAGGTGAGCACTGGCGTGCAGGGAAATCTAATGACGTTTTTCACTGACGACTTGGCCGAAAACCAGAATTTTTTTAATGCATTTTCATATCAAAATCAATTATTTGGCATTACAACACATCGGCCGGCGTGCCGTTTGAAATCAAGAGATTCCGCGCCGACACGGCCGGCCAACCAGCGCGAAGTCGCACTGCGCGTGCGCGGGAATCCCTTTTACATCTGAGTATGTATGTATGCAGTTCGCATAACCTTTTATGGCTCCCATTGTAATGTCGTATTCGTATTCCTGTCGAATTGTAGTGCGATATCCCACATAAACACGCGCTAAATAATACCTAAAAATATTTCTGAAATATATTGTGTATTAGTATAAATGTGTGTTTTTATTTTGTAGCCCGTTGATAATGCAAGTTAAATTCTCAAAAGAGAGAGAATGATGCAGTTAACCTGTCAAATTATTCATTTTCAAATCCCATACTCTCCCACATTGAAAAAGTTCCCACAATTCCATTTCCTGCAAACAAATTGTGTAAATATTCCTCTCCTATCTAAATTTAAATGATTAATTTAATGCAAAATGTAGGTATCGTGGAGGGTACACATGTATTGTTTTGTTTTGCAGTTTTTTAAAAAAGTATATTTAACTACATATACACAAAAAGAAATAGTTTACAGAAATACCAGTACATAAAAGTATTTCATAAGAGTATTTTTCATGGATGTAATCTTATAAAGTTATTGTGAAGCCAAATGATGCGCCTGATACAGAATGAACGCCCCATTTAAGAGTAATAGGCCATAGCAGGTTTTTATTTGATATTAATGTTTTACATATATTTCATAAAAATAACGTGCTTTCTTATGTTGACAACTTGAAAGAAAGTGATGTACAAAGTTTCAGCCTTTACGTACAATTGATTCGAAATGGCATTAGTCTTTCTGAAGTTTCAACTAGTCGATGATTTTTGCCTAAATTCGACTTTTCTAATTGAGGGACAAGGGGCAATATAAAAAATACAGGCTGATTCTACATGACAAAACAAATCAAAAAGCTACGAATGATTTTTTTTGTAAACCTAATAGATTGTGAGAAAAAAATTTATGAATTTTGACAAAAATTGACTAGTTGAAATTTCAGAACGACTAATGCCATTTCGAATCTATTGTACGTAAAGGGCAGAAATTTTGTCAAGCACTTTCGAGTTGTCAAGATAAGAAAGCAAGTTATTCTTATGAAATATATATAAAATATTAATATCAAATGGATACCTGCTTTGACATTTTACTCTTAAATGAAGCATTCATTCTGAATCATGCGCATCATTTGGCTCAACAATAACTTTATAAGACAGCTGTGAAGATTATTATTATGAAATACTTTCATGTACCGATATATTAAATTTGTATTTTACTTGGGCTGAATACAAACCAGGTTCGTGGTAACCCCAAACTTCGAGTTTGTTTATATTTTTTACAATTATTATGATCGACGAATACAGGACAGTAAGTTTGAACTGATGCTTCGTCTTTTAGATTAGCTAATTTCTGTTAAGAGCTGTCAAATATCTAATAGTACACTGTACTATCTAATGTTAATATCTAATAAAATAATGGTGTAAATCCAATAAAAAATATCTTATAATACAAGAACTGTCAAATATCTAACAGTAAACCAGGTGTGCGCTGAGCCATTTCCGTGTACTATTAGATATTTGACAGTTCTTAACAAACATTAACTGGTCTAAAAGACGAAGGATCAGTTCGAACTTACTGTCCTGTATTCTTCAGTCCTAATAATTGTATAAAATATCACTCACCTGTATAATTTTTGGCAATGAAAATAAACTAATTAATTATAAGAAATTTTAATCATACTCGTAATAGTATATTTCTCACGACGGGGAATGCTTGTCTACTTGACTTCCCGAGGGTTGAATACGATTTGTCAGCCGAAATGCATCGAAAGTAGGCTTTCTAACCGAGCGTAGCGAGGTTAGAATGCACACTTTCGGTGCATGCAGGCTGAAAAATACTTATATAACTTAAAAGGACAACAGTATATATTAAGCTCCAATTGTATTATTGGAAGGCGATAGTCACACACATTCTCACTAACACACTTCAACAAAAATTGTTCCGCCTCAGGACATATTTGTAATTAATTTGTTCTTTTTTTTTTTACTTACCTTCAAAAATTTCGATTAACTCGTTCAACGAGTTATTCTCCAGCCAAGTGATAACTTCTTTCATTGTCACTTATGAGAATTCCGAGTGGTGAGTAATGACATCACATGTACACGAACCTCGCGCGTATGTGTGTGCACGGAAAAAAAAACAGCTGTTGCAGCGTTGTATGACTCTGCCGCAGCGACAAAGTTGTCGCTGGCGATACTGTCGCTGCGCCACAAGTGTCGCAATGAAATTCCAGCTTCGCGCGGGCCGAGACACGGCTCGAGCTGAAATGTATAGTTGCGTGCGACGGGATATATGTAAATACTAAGCGGGATGTGTGCGTGCCGGCAGCCGCGTTCCTAAAACCCCCATATGATATTCCTGGCATCAAAGGGTTAATTCAATGTTATTAACAATTTGAAAAATATATAATTCTGTTAAAAATTATTAAGAATATTTCAATTGTTATCATCCTTTTTACCTTTTGTTTAAAATAAAACATCGAAATTTTAATTCCAATTTTATACTAAAAGTTGATTTTTTTAGAAATACATCTAATTTGGTTCAAGGATGTAAGCCAATTTACAAAAACTCAGTGTATCAGTAAAAGTAAATTTTTGTTAATATAAAGTTGAAACAAATATCACTAGAAAACATAAACTTCTAGTAACATTAATATAAAAACATTTATGTTTTGCTTATTATTTTAATTATGATGTATTCTAAATCAAGTTCCAAATTTGATTTAATGATATTCTATATGGTTCTTAAACGTATAATTATATATATTAGCTATTGCAAAAGTTAGAAGACAAAGTCAAAAGTTTTGAAAATTTCAAAACTACGCTTAGTCGATCGCTGGAAAAACGACTTAAGTTAAATTTTAAATAATTAACGATTAAAACGAGAACACTAACACAATATTTTTTGTATCCCGTTAACTTATTACAGATAGTGTATCTTTGAAGAAAAAACAGAATAACTGAATTGGTATGTTTTTTTTTAAATGAATCACATCACTGAATTTTAAATTTTTTGCAAAAAATGAAGTCGACTTAAGTCGTTTTTCGAGCGAACGGCTCATATATATATATATATATATATATATATATATAATATATATATATATATATATATATATATACAGGGTCATCGAAAAGTATAGGACCCCCCTAATATCTTCAGTTAGAATGCACTTAGGAGAAAATGTCCAATAGCAAAGTTGTATGGTTTCAAGCGGGGAGTAAGATGATGACCTTGACTTTGACCTTGACCATGTCCTTCAAGGTCATTTCAAGGTCAATCTTATTTTTTTAAATAGAACCCCCTACATTTTATTGCATATTCTTATAGCTTATCTCGAGAGCTTTCCAAAACACTATAATAAAATATATTTTTATTAAGTACTTTTTGAGTTATAAAGGTTTGAAGTTAACAATTTTTTGACACAAAATGTAGAATATCTTGTAAAATATTATTTAGTTTTCAGTAATCATAACCTTAATACTTTTGTGCGCGGAATAATGAGACCAATTAATTGGTTTAAAGAAAATACATTAATCGGATCCCCCTAATATTTTCAGTAAGAATGCATTTTGGAAAAACTTCAAACCTTTATAACTCAAAAAGTACTTAATAAAAAAATATTTTATTATAGTGTTTTGGAAAGCTCTCGAGATAAGCTATAAGAATATGCAATAAAATGTAGGGGATTCTATTTAAAAAAATAAGATTGACCTTGAAATGACCTTGAAGGACATCTTACTCCCCGCTTAAAACCATACAACTTTGCTATTGGACATTTTCTTCTAAGTGCATTCTAACTGAAGATATTAGGGGGGTCCGATACTTTTCGATGACCCTGTATATATATATTAATATTATACAGAATACATTTTATCAGAATCAGTTCAGCTGAAAATGTTATTCGGAGAAAATTTGAAAACATTGATGCTTTGAAAAAGATGTCATGTTAATGACTTGTTATCGATATATAATATACAATATTTATGTGTATATGTATATATTATTAAATCTTTTACAATTTTACAATTGAAAAAATGTATATTGGTCCCAAATAATTAGTAATCAAATATCACCGATAAGGGATACGTCACAGTGCGTTATCCAATCAAAAACATAATAAAACATTCTTTGTACAAAACATAATATAATATGATAGTTTCATTATTAATAGTGAATTTTCACACATTATATGTACATTATAATCAGCGACAGTGAAATTCAGATGTAAATGTTATATGATGGTTTTAATACATTTATGTTTTGGTAAAATAATGTATATTAATGGATAATTCATTTCGAACATAACGTATAGTCAGTGATAGTGAAATTAGTATATAAATGTTTTATACGAAGAATGTATATATATATATATATATATATATATATACATTATATTACACATATTTATATATGTAACCCTTATGGGTGGTCCTTAATTTATTGAAAATAATTGTGGGTGTGGAATATGTTTGGAACCTTCAGTAATAAAAATCGAGTCGAGTCGCTGGAAGTGTGTTGTAGTCCCATTTGGACCCCTTTTTTATTCAGGTGATTGTAAACTTCAAAGTTACCCAACATGATCCAAACAATTTATTTAATGTTCTGGAGATGTAACTCAAGACCATTTTATGTAACCTGATTCATGAAAAATTGGAAAAGATATAGGTATGACAAGTTGTGCAAGTGTGCTAAAATCGGATCAAAAATGCACAACTTTTCATGAAACAGAATACATAACCAGGTCTCGAGTTACAACTGACACTCAAGAACGTTAAAACAATTGTTTGGATCAGGTTGGATAACTTCTAAGCTTCCAAAAAGCTGAATAAAAAAGATGCTCAAATTGGACTACAACAACACACTTCCAGCGACTCAACCAAAAATGTTAATACAGTTGTTTTCTATCGGATTTTTATTGATGAAGGTTCCAAACGTATTTCTCACATACAACCACGTACAATTAAACCACATTTCAGTCATTTCAATGTGAAAAATGCAAAAAATCACTCAAGGCCTTGGCGGCACAGGTCAATCTCGATTCAAAAATGTCAATAAATTCTGGGATTTCTTTTAGATCAAGATGAACCCTTTCAGACAGAGTCCCCACAGAATTTTATAATTCAATAAATTAAGGGACATCCTGGTAAATATATATATTTATATAGATACTTCTCGTAAAACATTTATATGCTAATTTCACTATCGCTGACTAAAATATATTATATTATTTTCTAAATGAATTAGCCATTAATATACGTTAGCTCCTTCGTTGACAGTGAAATTCAGATATAAATGTCATTTGAAGGTTTTAATACATTTATGTTTTGATAAAGTCTGTAATGTGTAATGATTTGTTATCGATGAATTATTTTATACAAACCGTCATTCTTTTATATGTCAGTATTTAATATTAATGGTTAATTCATCTCAGACACAACGTAAATATTTTAGTCAGCGACAGTGAAATTATCATATAAATGTATTTATACGAAGATTATTTATTTATGTATATATAATGTATTTATAATTATAAAGGATCATGATTCGTCACAGTACTTTACCGAAGCAAAAATTTCAAAACACATTCTTCGTATAACACATTTATATACTAATTTCACTATTACTGACTAAAATGTGTATGTTATGTCCTAAATGAATTAACCATTAATATTCAATAGCTTCTTCGCTGACAAGATTAATTACTGACACATTAAAAAAATGAAGTTTTGTGTAAAATAATTCATCGATAATAAATCATTACACATGACAGACTTAACCAAAACACAAATGTATTAAAACCATCGAACAACATTTCGATCTGAATTTCACTGTATAATAATAATATAATAATGATTTCATTTGTTTAAACTAAATATGACCGTACACGTTTTTACCTTTTCTTTTCGACATGACGTATCGAAGAGCATGGGCATATGTGCACTGATCAACAAACATTTCAGGGTAATCGTATCGCGGCTGCACCGACAGTCCTCGAGCTGGAATTGGATTGTGCACATATGTAGCGCAGCGACAGGTGGCGCAAGTGCATGCTAGCGACACGCACAACGCTGCGCCAGCTGTTTTTTTTTTCCGTGTGTGTGAACTTATGGCAGTCATCACCGTGCGAGGGCAGCACCGGCTATTTCTAGCACGGTTCTTATCCGAAATCTCGCGGTGACTGCCATAGCACAGATAAGAACCGTTGTTCCGAGAAATACGACAAAATTTATTTCAGGGATTACGCTGCCATTACTGCACGGAAACGATTTCTGTAAACTCAGTAATGTTTCTGATCATCGTAGAATTACTTTCTTGGAAGCCGATTTTGCAATAACTGCCTAAAACTTCTGTATTTATCGAAAAACGATTTGAGGTGAACGAGTTTCAGCGCCATGTTGATACCGTGGCAAATCGCGGAACTGTAAAAAGTAATTAAATAAAATTAAAAAATTAATTTTTATCGTTTTTCAAAATTCTGCTTCCAAGAAAGTGAAAGTAATCGTTTCATGAGATCGCTGTTAAAATTTCAGCGAAATCGGTTGAAAAATGGCGGAAAAATCCCTGAAATAAATTTCACCTAAAAATGTCGGTAAAAATTCTACTATAGAACCCCCTTAAGGGCCAATCCTCACATTCCCAATGGGGTGAAGATATCGTTGGAGACAATTATTCATTGCATCATGGTATAGAGGGTTACAGCTGCTTACAGATTAATTAGCGTATCTCAATGATCTCCAAAAGAGACAAAACCGTCGAGTCCCTTCACCCAAGACCATTTTGAAATTAAGGTAGAAAAGCCGCTAAGCAAGTCTCAACGCGTTCAAAAGACCTGGCGCCGACCCCCTAATATTGTTATAAAAATATCCTGCCTTTAGATGGTTATTGCAAACGGTTTCTTTCTAACGCGTCATCTTAAGAAATTAGATCATAAATATTGAAAATTACTGGCTTTTACACATTAGTATTGTCATGTGAGGAATGTCGAAAAAAAATTGCAAAAGCAACTCATTAAAGGTCAGCTATTGCTACATCATAGTCGCTTCTCGATGCCTATGTGGAAATACAGCGTAGGCTAGGAACCGTATTTTGAAAGTGAAGGTAAAATTGTAATAATGACCTTTTCCTCCTGCGTTCTACTACCATCTCTCTCGCTGTCGCGTACTCTTTGTTAGATCCATTAACTTTAGCATTATACCAGTTTCACGGTCATCGTCATTGCCGATTACCCGCGGATCATTTTCACAACATATTTTTCCATGTATACAGGTTCAGACGCGTTTAAAGTCATTGGACAATTTCATCAAAACATATACTAAGTGACACATTTTCTCTTTCCCAAATTTAGGCAACCTCCGCCATAATAGAAAGGAAATGTCTTCAGTTCCGTATTTTATCTGCAGGAATGACCTACCGGATCACCCGTAGGTCAACACACCCCTTCGTTAACAAAGGTAGCATTAATAAATAAATGAATAATTTACAATTATAATATTCAAATAGTAATAAATTTCACATAATCCTAATAGCGTGTATTAAAATGTATAATATAGAACTGATGGAAGAAGCTAGCAGTAATTAGAAAGAGAGAGGATGACACGCTTATTCCTTATGCATTTATCTATTCACGGTATTTACGTGTTTTCATGACGTTCGAACCATAGCTATACGAGTTTGGACACGTGGGTAATGCAATTAATCAGGTTCCTGACCATTTTTTGATATGTGTACAATTTACATCTTAAATATCGCCATGCAGGTTTCGACCTGTTAATTATCCGTAGACTTTACTATACGGTAACAATGAATCTGACTTCCCATAAGTGACGAATACATATGAGTATCGACTTGCTTTTAATGTAATTAATTAACCTTTATTTAATATATAAGCGTGTAAAATTCAACAGTTTCTTTCTATCTTTACGCACAGTTGTGTTTATTTTAAGTAAAAAGTTAAAGGAAGTGACAGCGCAGCCATCTTTTGGTATGTTTAAAGAGATTGCAGAATCTGTGTATTGCAGAAATAAATACGCGGGTGCATCTGAAATGCATTATTTTCATCTTAGGCTACGATGATACACTTGCTGATATAAATGGTTATAAAGCGATTACAATTGAACACGAGGTTCTTGAAAATTGGCTCTGGTTGACAATTAACCTTATTATCGCCATGCAATAGAATATGACAGTGAAATTGTTAAATATTACCGCGCATCTACTGCAAATCTCGAGGAACCAGATTTCTTATTTTTAAAATACCTATATTGCCATTGATATACATCCCTTTGAAATTGACACTTTGCACAGTCTTTAATCATCGGCGGCTGTCTATCTGCGGTATCATCACTCGTTTCAAAATGTTTATCGACGACATTCACGTAAATCTGGATGCATTTGCATTGTGAGTAGTAAGCATGACCATACTTCTTCAATTTCACGTTCTGCAAACGTTGAAATGAAATCTATAGGTAGACACTCGATGTCACTTGTTTCCATTAATGCAAGACGTTTCACTTCATAGTAAATTCTCATTGACCTTCGAAGAGATACAGGCTAGTCTTCAAGATTTTCCAGCATCTAATTTTTAAGCATTTCAACATTTTGTTTAGCACCCTTTCCGTTAAATGTATGATTTTCGCAATTTATCGATAATCAACGTTGTTGTTGTCCTGTGAGTTTCGGTAGAGATGGACAGGCTAATATGTCTATGTCGACAACATTGTCAGCATCTAAAATTATCTACAACCTATGTCTTTTATTTGTCTGCACCTTATATGTATATCTTTTGAGCACATGTAACGATATACTCCAACGTTTCGTTGATTGCATCAAAGGGTATATCACCCGATTCCCATCGTAGACCATGATAATTGTGCATTAACCAATTGTTTTACGTTCAAAACGTACTTTACAACATGACAGTCGGAAATATCCATAATACACATTTTCTTCGGTATAAACCAACTACCAGGTCAGGGGAATCCTTGCACGTGAGTAATATATTACATTTCTATTACCTAATACTGATTTGCTTGTCACCTTCATTAATTGACGCATCATTCTCTCTCTCTCTCTCTCTCTCTCTCTCTCTCTGTGTCACACACTCTTTGCCACTTCCACATATAGCGTGGTACCTCTAATTCATGGATATACGCCGTACTTTTCTCTCTAGATCGTAGTATCTCTTCGTCAATTCCTATGAATCGTAAATCAAATCAGAGTGTAACAAAAACAGATACTTTTCACGGTCACTAAATCCCTCTCGGTATCATCCGACGTTCCTCTCGAGATTAGGATAGATGGTCCCATACGTGTTCATTTTCGATAGTTTGCGAGTTACGACACTCAGATGATGAAGAAGTTAAACGCAATAGTAAATCGTTTCAAGTACTAGCACCAGTATGATGGTCACCGCACTTTCACAATTGAATAAATCTTTTCTACGATATTCGATCTGATCGTATGAATACAAGTTTCGATTGGTTAATAATACAATTGAGCGTTCCAAAGATCTTTCAATTTTAAATAAAAAATGTTCAGTCATTAACTTGACATCGTTTAAACAATTAATTTTTGTATGTATATTAAATCGCGATATACTGCAGTCTTAAATCAAGTAATTAAAGCCAGTCCATGCATAAATTTTACATGGTCTAAGTCGTCTTATCTACACTACATCTTTCTTTCTGTAAATGCAAAACAAAACGAAAGACAACAAAGTATTTATCATTATGATAATAAAAAATTCCTTCACATTAGAACCGTGTACAATGGCCTACATAAGGTCGCCTTACTCGTAGTGAATTGAACTTTCGAACTGTCATCTTTAATTGTCGATCATTCTCTCTCTCTCTCTCTCTCTCTCTCTCTCTCTCTCTCTCTCATTAGCTACCGATTTGTTGCATCTATACGAATACTCTTACATCAAATCGAGTCGCGTGCACATTCTTGTGTTGTAACATTCACACGACTATGGAAGGAAATTCATTCTGAAAACCCAACAAGTACAAGCGTAAATGTATTTTAATACTAACGAATGGTATACCTCTTGATTCGAAATTGTATCTAGCGTAACCGACATTGTAATCTTAATTAGTTAACTAAGTTATTCATGTACGAATACTATTATTATATGTAGGTATTTTGTTAAATATATTGCCATAAGGAGAATGTCCTCCTATCCATCACACCTAGTGCAATACAAAAAGACACAAGTCATTATATCAATAAATCATTTTCATAGTAATAAATTAACCTTTAAAAACATCTTATGTTTTTACATCATGCACTACAATTTCATATTATTATTATTATTAATATTGAATCGTTTATAGAACTGATGTTTTCATATGTTATCACTTAAAAAGATTGCTACCGTATATGAAATATAAGACTAAACAACAATTCAACATGAAGACATGCATAGATTAATTCTATTTAAATGTGCTCATGTGATTCCGTAAAACATTAGTCATTTTGAAAGGAAAAGTGAAAAATTCTCAATGACCTGTCGGTAATGCTTCTATCGTACTTCATGTTTCTTTTCGACAGTCCAAACACATCTGTACACAAACACACTTTCAATAATTATTGAAGATTTTCTTATGTAAGGGAGTCAATATTCAACGATTTTTTCGTAAATAATGAAACAATTTAATATTTAAGATCATTATAGAATTTTACTAAAACAAGATTAATTGCGGTGTTTTGGAAATGACAAAAGTATGAGTATGCAATTAAATGAATAATTTAACAAGCGTATCTCTATCATTACGTTCAATTGTATAATTTTTTAATATTAACACGTACATATTTACAATATTTGCAGACTGTACGTCAGTCTTTTCATTATCACGTTTAGAATAAAATGTGCGTCAAAATTCCCTGTTGCCCGTCATTAATTATTGGCATCTAGTACATCGAAGCTTTGAAACGCACTCTCTATATTGCATTCATATTTTAAAGATAAATTGTAGCTACTTTAGATATTAACGAACACCTTACTAATAATTAAGACTGATAATCAAACGACAATTTTGTATACAGTAATTATTTCACCACCCACCTTATATACCAGCACTAAAACTCAAGCAATACCAAAAACATCTAGCAAATAATGGAGGTAATATATTCACTTCAAATTTATTATTATACTTGAAATATTTCTCTCAGTCTAAACTCCTCTAATATTTTTTCCATCTTACTTACCTTATATCGGAAACATTTATAGTTAACTGATATTTTAAGCGATGAATTTGTATATTATCCAACCCATATGTTTGAACACGTTTATTCTCTAGCGATTAGTCTAATTGTAAGTGTTTTCTTTCGATTCTTAGGTTACAGCAACCAAAGCAATATTTTGGAAATGACAAAAGTATGAGTATGCAATTAAATGAATAATTTAACAAGCGTATCTCTATCATTACTCAGTTTGTTTACAAGTCTGATAGTGACCAGATCGTTTTTCGGCAGCTCGTGATTACTTTCGCTATTTTTCGCTTGAACGATCTGGATATTGAAGATTATTTTCTTATTGTATTCTTCGGATTAGCGTTGTGGCTTTCTGTGCACTGGTTTTTGTGGCATTTATTCTAGTTTAGTGTGCATATTAGTGTCTTCCGATCTCTTGCAATTATTTGCGTATTTGCTGCCACGTCGCCTGTGTGCTGACGTCACTGATTTTTGTAAACACGCTTCTTTCTTTGAAGAAACGGGATGCCGCTATTTAGTGTGGTGCCTCGCAGCAAGCCCCGCCTATCTACCAATGGTCGTGATCTGCCCAATACCCGATTTACCAATGCGCTCATTACTCGTCCGTCACCGCTACCGGCAAAAGGGATTCCATGTGTGTATAAGTCATGCACGTCTGGGAAAATTATTCGACGCGGTGCCGTGTTTTGCATCGATTGCAATAGAGCTTTCCATCCGGGCTGTGCAACGCGTGCCAAAGGATTTTTTGACACCGATCGTGCTTTACATTGTGCTGCATGCAATCCAGACCAGGTATCTGCCGCTATCGTTCCAACTCAAGAATCTGTTCCAGTTGATGTACCTGTTGTCGCCCAATATCTCCCCACTGCCGATCTCCATCCTGATCTACCGCAATTAATCACGGCCGCTCTGGGTGACTTTCGTGCGTCATTTAGTTCCGATTTATTGGACATCAAATCCTCACTTGCTCGACTAACAAGCGATTTTACGGCGTTTAAAATCCAACAAGAAAATCTCGCTATGCAAGTGCAAGATCTTAGAGATTCGCAGGAGGTGCTAAATAATCGCGTGTCTACACTAGATGCTAGAGTGGAGGAGCTAGAACTCAACTCGGTCGGGAATGACCGCAAAGGTATGTCTGAAGTGGTAGCAGAAATCCGTGCTCAATCGAGATGTGCGAACAATGTTTTAGTTTATGCTGTTCCGGAAATTCATGAAGCAGATCCAGATTCTGTTAAGAGTCGCGAAACCGAAATTATTACGGCTATTTTTAATCATTATAATATTGAGCCGCCGAGCCCTCTGAGTTACTCACGTGTTGGTCGTCTGTCCCAGGAGGCTCAGAGGCCAAGACCGCTCAAAATATTTCTACAAGGAGGAAAAACGGCGAAAGAACTTCTCAAACTTTTTCGTCAGTCCAAGCCGACAGATGTTCCCACTATTTTGGAAGGTCTCAACTTTTCCATCGGTCCAGATCGGACCGCTCTTCAACGTTGGGAGTTACAGGAAGCACTAGACGATCTGCACAGCCGCTCACCAGAAGCCCAGAGGAACTACACCCTAAAGTACAGGGATGGTCGTCCATATGTCGCAAAAATCCGTCCACAACATCGTCAAGAGGACTAGACTGTGATTATTCGTCTCGTGTGCCCTGTGCCACCGCGTCTGCAGTGTTGTCGAATGTATCGGTCTGTATTTCGTCTACGTCGCAATGCGTCAATTCGTCGTTATTATCTGTTCTATATCAAAACGCTCGCGGCCTCAATACCAAACTTGAATTAGCATCAATTAGTTCGGGTGCTCTAAATTTCGACGCTTTCGCGCTTACCGTAACGTGGCTAAAACCAACCGTTGCTAGTGCACTTGTATTTCCCTGTTTTATTACTCTATATTTAGACACGACCGGCTTTTTCGGAAAGGTGGCGGTGTTTTATTTGCGATAAAAAATGAAATTCCGTGTGTTGAAGTTCCTTTGACTACGTATACTGACACTTCATACGATGCACTAGCAATTCGCTGTACTGTAAATACCGTTCGTCTACTTTTATTTATTTTGTATTTGCCACCTGACTTATCTGTCTCCGCCTTCTCGGGTGCGCTCTCACTTATTGAGGATTCGGCTTATATTTGCGCTCATGATGGATTAATGATTTTAGGGGATTTTAATGTTCGTCATTTTATTGGCTCTAGTGAGTCCTCGCACACTAGTTTTTAAAGAGTGATTACTTACATATATTTCAGCAAGCTCTAAGACTAGGGCAATGTAATGTAATACCAACTGTCAGTCGCGTTTTTTAACAAAATGTTTACTGTCTTTAATCGTTTTGCATCAGCCACGACTGCGCAGGTTCATTTGTTTTCTACCGACATTAATCTGATCCTTTCCGCGTTCCGGCTGTATTTTCTGAAGTAGTGAGCACCCTCACAAATGAGATTAAATTTAGGACTTATATATGTTATTAATTTGTAACCATGTTTATACTCGGCCCCCTAGTGGTCCTCGTGACTGTGGGGTCAAATGAGTTTAAATAAATCAAATCAAATCAAATCAAATTACGTTCAATTGTATAATTTTTTAATATTAACGCGTACATATTTACAATATTTGCAGACTGTACGTCAGTCTTTTCATTATCACGTTTAGAATAAAATGTGCGTCAAAATTCCCTGTTGCCCGTCATTAATTATTGGCATCTAGTACACCGAAGCTTTGAAACACCTTTACAATACGTTGTATATTTTCTCAAATCTGAATGCATTCACGTTACTGATGACAATAATGCTTCTTTAGTTTCATCTTGACCAAAGGTGTAAACGCAACAAATTGAGATCAGTAACATTAATTGCCAGTGTCTGAAATTTCTTACCCACACCTATCAAGGAGTTTTGTAAATTATAGGCAAAAGCATTCACAGTTATTAATATGATTCTTTATAAGTCATAAGTTTGCTGTCGACTAGATTCATAATAAACATATTGTTTAATGTAGATCGGTAATATCTAATTTCTTATCTTACATTTAATCCCTCACAATATTCAATATGTACCCTTCAAAGCGTTGTGTTCTATTTTTGCTTATTGCATATTGCATTCCTTAATTTTAATATTAATGTGTTATTTAAATATTTCACTTCAAATACTGATCCTACTGTCTTATTTCATACTGTGCACACTTAAACGAGTAGTATATACGAATCATATGTATTTTTTAAAGTAACGTTCTAGCTGCTCAAGACATTAATTAAATCCTTACTAATAGTTAATAATAATTTTATACACATTATTACTTTCCCACTATTACATTATACTTTCACTAATATTCTCCTAACATCATACATCTCAATCATAATATTCACTTTCAAAATTTATAATTATTAATTTTCCATTTATATCTCATTAGCTTTCTTATATCATAGGCTTATTTTGTATCGTATCTGCTCACAGTCCTCCCACTATTAATATTCCTTAACTTCATTTATATAGTTTCAATATTTCTATAACCCATACCTTTCGACTATGGCGTAATCGTGTAATATTCATATTTGAAAGATAAAAATTGGCTTAAAAATCTGGCTACTCCAGATACTAACGAGCAGCTTACTACTAATTATGACTGACAATCAAACGACATAATTTCCGTTATTTCGATCGTCGAAGACTTGGTTCTTTTATTTGTTTACGGCATTGTGTGAGTTAGTCAATTACTGTGTAAGACATACACCATTCATTTGACACTTACATTATTGCTCTCTCACACTCAAAAGGTATCATAAATGTCTGCTCGAGTAGTAATGGTGTCACTATGGAGAGACGTAAACAAACGTGACTCATCCCCTACCCCTGTTTTTGCTTTTTGTTGGGGCTAGGGATGAGTCACGTTTACGTCTCTCCATAGTGACACCAGACCAGAAGGTATCTCTCTCTCTCTCTCTCTCTCTCTCTCTCTCTCTCTCTCTCTCTCTCATCTCTCTCTCTCTCTCTCTCTCTCTCTCTCTCTCTCTCTCACTCTCTCTCTCTCTCTCTCTCTCTCTCTCTCTCTCTCTCTCTCTCTCTCTCTCTCTCTCTCTCTCTCTCTCTCTCTCTCTCTCTCTCTCTCTCTCTCTCTCTCTCTCTCTCTCTCTCTCTCTCTCTCTCTCTCTCTCTCTCTCTCTCTCTCTCTCATCTCTCTCTCTCTCTCTCTCTCTCTCTCTCTCTCTCTCTCTCTCTCTCTCTCTCTCTCTCTCCACTCTCTCTCTCTCTCTCTCTCTCTCTCTCTCTCTCTCTCTCTCTCTCTCTCTCTCTCTCTCTCTCTCTCTCTCTCTCTCTCTCTCTCTCTCTCTCTCTCTCTCTCTCTCTCTCTCTCTCTCTCTCTCTCTCTCTCTCTCTCTCTCTCTCTCTCTCTCTCTCTCTCTCTCTCTCTCTCTCTCTCTCTCTCTCTCTCTCTCTCTCTCTCTCTCTCTCTCTCTCTCTCTCTCTCTCTCTCTCTCTCTCTCTCTCTCTCTCTCTCTCTCTCTCTCTCTCTCTCTCTCTCTCTCTCTCTCTCTCTCTCTCTCTCTCTCTCTCTCTCTCTCTCTCTCTCTCTCTCTCTCTCTCTCTCTCTCTCTCTCTCTCTCTCTCTCTCTCTCTCTCTCTCTCTCTCTCTAATATTTTGGTTTTCGATAGAAAACCCCGTAATTATACAAACCCCGACTTCGTTCAAATTCTCTCCAATACACGTGTTTTCTATCAAAAACCAAAATAAATAATACATTTAATTTATTTTTCGATTTAATTTTGTTTGTAAATGACCGACGAACACTAAGTACATTTATGTCCAATATTACTATAATTTTATTTTTCGTAAAATGAAATAGTAAATTTGTAAATACGTTATTCAATAAATTACAATTTCAAAGGTAATATATATAAATATATAAATATATATATATATATATTTTTACGTGTAAATTTTTCCACATACTTCTTACTATGCTTTAATTACATTAACTTACTTTTAATTATCAATGGTGGTACGGTGTAGAGTTTTTCGTCACACCCAATCATTCCCTTTATCCGCTACTGTTCTATATTATAGGTGTATCTATTTAAGAGGTCCCTAACTGAATTTTTACAAAAAGAAGGGTTTTCGATGTAAAAACGTAGACGTAATTTATTTAATTTACAAGTTTAAATGTGAGATATGTGAGTGCATTCGATTATAGTAATTTTTGTATTCAAATCGACATAAATAGATTGGTCAAGCAATTAAATTTTAATTTTAATTCAATGAATCAATGTGAATAACAAATTTTAAATAGCAATTTACATGATCAAATCAAAATGAACCCAAATAAATTCTGAATACTTTCAATTACTTTAAACGAAAAAAATTGGTATAACATATTATCAGAACCAATCAACTTAAATAAAAAAATATACCCTTCGAATTTTACTTAACTCTTAATCAAATAATTTAAAACAATTTTATTAAATAATTGAATTTAGACTGTTTTTAAACTGATTGAACAAAACACTTGTTGGAGATTAATAATTGTGCTATTGATACATAATGCATACTATTCCTAAATGTGAATCTAAATCTCACAATCGCTTATTTATAGCTTATCAAGATATGTTGGAAGATGATGAGGGGGATTTGGTCCTTCTTGCATGTGTTCATGACGGTGAAAAAGGTACAAATTGTAAATTTATGTGTAATAGATGATATTAATCGTGTTTTTATTAATCCTTTGCGTCAAAGTGTTCCCAACGGGGAATAGGCAATACCTTTTATCTGTTGATTTTTTCTCTTTAAAAAGCAGTGGTTCGTGTTTCTTACATCGTAATTAGTTTTCTATATTACTAAGACATTTGTTTCATAAATGCAAAACATTATATATATTAACATTAATTATAGACAACAGTTTTTGAAGTCGCTGATTATGAGTGCGGTCTTAACTTTTCAAAATTCAAAATGGCGGACTCATTATGGCGGAAGTGTTCTCTAAATTTTTAAATTTCACAAATGAAAAAATGTTAACATATTTCACGCAAAAATGACAAGAAAAAGTGTCTTGTGATTTTCATCTATATCACAGCGTTTTTGAAAAAATTCCTAACTTTCCGAGATTTTTGTCGTGCGATGGTATTATAGAAAATTCGGAAATTTTTCTTGGAAACCATGCAATTTAGACCAAACTCACAAGAGGCACTTTCGTTTGACAATTTTGCTTAGAATACAATTATATTTTTTCATTTGAGACCAGACAATTTAAAAAAGTGTCCACCATTTTGGTTCCACCATTTTTGAATTTCGAAAATCTCATAAGAAATTCGTAAGCAGCGACTTCGAAAACCTCTGTACACCAATTTCGGAATTAATTGGGCGTACCGTATAAAACCTGACTCAAACGGTTAATATAAGGTATACAGAAAAAGTAGTTAAATTAGACATTTTATACAAGTGATGTATATGATTATAATAATAGATAGTTAAATTAACTATTTTTGTAGTGAATGCGGTAAGGGGAAATCAAGAAGACGGTAGTGTACCCAACACCTCGGGTGTTAATATCATTGCGGGCGGTAGTGTACCCAGTATCTCAGGTGTGAACTCCAGAGTTAAAATTATTGAGGATCTGATGATTAAGCCGCCCCTCAAAATTAATATTATGGAGGACCTGATGATTAGCGATACCGACGAAAGTGACACAGAACATGATAGAGGTACTGTTATTTTAATACATATTGTAACAATATTTTTATTTCAAATAATCTTTATTTACTTTTCTACCTTGCAGAAGATGATAACAACCCCATCACCGACAGTGATACAGAGAGCGTCCGATCACCATCGTCAAACAGATCTTCACCTATCGAGATAGTATGGGAGGCAGCAGGTCAAAATGCCGGTAACAACAGTTCTATCGACACTGATAATGCGCATGCTGGTATGTATTTGTTTATATTTATACTACGTTTTATAGCGTAGTATTTTTATGACAATAACATTCACAGAAAACCCATTCCAGACCGGAAGAGGTAGAGGCGGTGAAGGGGTACAGGACGAGGATCATATCCGCAATTATTTTCAAATACAGTCAGAAACATCGCGGTATTTTCCAAGATTCCGTCTGACTGGTAGGGACATAAATGGCCGTATTTGTGCATGGAGGCACTTCACAATTACATCTGTGCACAAACCGACGCCGACGATTTTATAGGTCTAACAATTAATTCGGATAAATTTCGTGGTGGACCTTTATGGTTATCGTTTCGGCCTGTAGACTCTTTTCATTTTACCGATTTGTGGTCTCTACTGACAAGTGATTTTGGTACTGGTGATAATCTAAATATAAATGTATCTATTGTAAAAGTAATAAGAGGGTGTGGGCGCGTATCATTATCATCCGCAGACGTACATAAAAAATCAATTTTAATTATACGCAATGATGATAACCTATGCTTACCAAGATCACTTGTAACAGCATATGCTTATGCACAAAGAGGCCAAACGCGTTCGGGTTCTTTACATCATCACTGGGAAATGATTCGCGATGGTCGTAGGCCTTTTCAAAAAGAAAAGGCTCTTGAACTTGTCGAAGTAGCAGAAGTATCTGTGCCATTAGATATCGGTTATGGTCTTGCAGATATAGATGCTTTCCAATTATATTTTGCAAGGCAGGCTATAGTCGTATATGCGTTTCACGGGTTTGGTCGCGGCGATACACCGATATATGATGGCACAGATCGAGTAAGAAATACGGGTAGTCAGATACTACATACATTGCGCATTATGTTCTACGAACACCTGATGCATTATCAATCTATTTTAAATATAATAGCAGCCGCAGGAAGTAGAAAATATTGTATACCTTGCAATAAACGATTTACACAGCATCATAAATGTGACAACGAATGTCGCAAATGTAAACGTAAACCCCCATGTAACGAAGATATCCACGTTATAAAATGCGAAATTTGTTTTAGAAACTTCTTTGGCGTCTCATGTATTGAATATCATTTAAAGCGTGGGTCGTTCGATGAAAACCACAGCGTCTGTGAAAAAATAAAGTACTGTCAGAGTTGTAATAAAATAATACACCAGGCAGGGGAAAATCATGTGTGCGGTATCGTCTTTTGTAACACCTGCAACGCGAAATTACCACTTGACCATTTTTGTTTTGTGCAACCGATAAAATCTACTAATCAATCGCGGTCTAGATGTCTTTACCTATTTTATACAAGGTACAAGGAGACAGTGAGATAAAAATCCACGTGCCAACTCTCTGCGTTGTACAACAGTCTTGCGAATCATGTTTTGATAATACCGACATTTCAGAAAGATGTGCACATTGTGGTGTCCCCGAGTATATTTTTAAAACCGACCCTGTTAAACAGCTTGTTGAACTTGCGATACAAACCAGAAGAAACCTTAATAAAGTAATTGCAATTGCACACAATTCACAAGGATTCGATGCCCAATTTATATTAAAATACATTGTTGAGAAACACTGTAGTAGAGATTTACCAACGCTTATTATGAATGGATCGAAAATTGTTTTATTAGAATATATGAATGTTAAGTTTATAGACAGTCTGAACTACTTTCACATGGCCCTAAGCGAGCTACCAAGTGCGTACGGGATACCTGACACACAGAAAGGTACTTTCCCACACCTATTCAACACACCAGAAAATCAAAATTATATCGGTGAATTGCCAGATCTACATTACTATGCTCCAGATAATATGCGGCCAGCAAGTAGAGAAAAATTGATTACATGGCATCGTGAACAGCGGGAAGCTAACCATATATTCAATTTTCAATTAGCGATAGAAAAATATTGTAAACAGGATGTGACAATATTGCGATTGGCATGTGCAGCCTTTCGGAAAACGTTTTTGACGTGTGGGGACGTGTGTCCTTTCAGTGAGTGTTCTACTATTGCGTCGGCGTGTTTACGAGTATTTAGAAAAAAATTTTTAAAAGTAAATCAGATAGGGGTTATCCCTATAGGTGGATATCGACGTTCTGACAACCAATCCAAAAAGGCATTGGCATGGTTGTATTGGATGGAAAAGTCCTTGGGGCTGAACATTCAACATTCTGGCGGATCACGTGAAAAAAGATTACCAAATGGCATCCTTGTCGATGGGTATTGCCACCCGATTGATGAAAATGATGAAAATGATGAAAATAGAGGTGTCGTTTTTCAGTACCACGGATGTTTTTGGCATGGCTGCCCTCACTGCTATCGTGTTAATAGAAATGCGACATTAACCAATACTGGTGAAACGATGGATTCACGTTACGAACGCACACGTTTAACTAGTGAAAGGATTAGAAACGGAAATTACAGACTGGTTGAAGTTTGGGAGTGTGCGTTCGACCGAGAATTAAAGGTTAATAGTACAGCTACACAGTTTGTAAAATCTATCGTATCCGATCTTATCGCGTTGAAGCCTTTAGATCCACGGAATGCTTTTTTCGGTGGTAGAACAGACAATACTGTGAAGATCTACGATTGCAAAGACGGAGAAAAAATAAGATATGTCGACGTTTGCTCTCTATACCCGTATATATGTAAAACTGGTAAATACCCCATTGGTCATCCGAAAGTTTACGTGGGAACGGAAGATTGCCGAAAACTTCTCGGTAATTCCAATGATGTTCGCAGAGTGAATGGTTTAATTATGTGCGATGTTCTACCACCTCAAAATCTGATCCACCCTGTGTTACCGGTTAAAATGCATGGAAAGTTGTTATTCCCATTATGTCGCACGTGTGCCGATCAGTTGATACAGGAAGATTGCCAGCACGAAGACGTAAAAGATCGTCTGTTAACAGGTACTTGGGTTTCTGACGAAAATTTGGAAAGCTGTCGACCTAGGATACAGTGTGATTAAGGTACATGAAATTTGGCAGTACGATATCACGCAGTATGACCCGGGCACCCGTGAAGGTGGGTTATTTGCAGGTTACATCGATGAATTTTTCACACAAAAAGTGTTAGCTTCCGGTATCCACCACAATGTGTAACAGATAATGAAAAAAAATGTATACGTCTCGGACTTACAGTGTCAAAACATGGTATTCAATAAAGAAGATATACGCTATAATGCAGGCTTACGCTCCGTAGCAAAATTGTTGTCTGAATTCGTTGTGGGGTAAGTTCGGTCAACGCGAGAACATGTCGAAAGCCGAGGTAATTTCAGATGCTACAAAATTAACAGAACTGCTCAATAATCCGGAAATTAACGTGACCGGCTTGTTACCTGTTAACGATGAAAAATTGTACGTAAATTGGTGTTACAAAGACGAAGCCGTAATTGCGTCACCTACAGCTAATGTTGTAATTGCTGCTTACACCACTGCACAAGCCCGATTAAAACTACATAGTTATTTAGAAAAATTACAATCGCGTGTTTTATACTACGACACAGACTCTGTGGTCTATGTTAGCAGCGGTAAGGAGGGAGAATATGAACTGCCGATTGGTACAATGCTCGGAGATCTCACTGACGAATTGAGTAAAGAACCCACGGGGTCATATATATCCTCGTTTATATCAGGAGGCCCAAAATTTTACGCTTACAAAATTTATTCTCCAGATGGTCTTGAAAAATATGTTCATAAGGTAAAGGGTATTACGTTAAATTATTTGAATTGTCAGAAAATAAAATTTGACACAATACGTAAAATGATCCTGGGCGACATTGAGGAAATCACTGTAAAAATAAGACGGACGAAATTTCATGATGTGGTTACTCGTAGAGAACAGAAAACTTGTAAGCCGGTATACCATAAGCGTAGATTTGTAAGTGTAGACCGAAGCTACCCTTATGGGTATAGGGAATTTTAACATAATGGCGCTTTGCGAATCAAACATTTGTAAGTTATATGATTAACAATTTGGATAATAATAATAAAATGATATCTTATCCCTTTAATTATCATATTATTCTTGGTTTTATGCGATATCGGGAAAATTGAATGCAGTTGCACTAAGCGAAAAAAATATTCGTAAATTAATCGGTTAATAATTAGATCATGTACTATTCTCGACGCAATCACTGAGTTTGTATATATTAGCATACATTATCTAATATCATTTCAGTATCTAAGATGGACGACTCGTTGGAAGCAATCCATGGATCATTCAATAATAGATGTGGTCCTACAGGTTGTGGTAAAACTGTAATTTGTCAAAAAATTTCTGCAGTATAACGAAGAAATGAGTGATACTACGATTTAACTCGTATAATTTTGTACTATTCTGAGTGGCAACCTACCTATCAAAGAGTTAGGCGGTGAAATTGAATTTTTATGAGGGGTTACCACAGAGTAGTCATTACTCAGACGACCCATCGCCCTAAACTTGCTGATTATCGATGATTTAATGCAGGAAATCTATCAGCAATGGGGCGGGCGTGAGTCTTTTTTAACAAAGGGCAGTCACCATAGAAATCTGAGCGTTATTTTTATTACACAAAATTTATTCCATCCGGGTAAAGGTCAAAGAGATATATCGCTCAATGCAAACATATATATTGTACTGTTTTAAAAACCCTCGGGATAGGGCACAGATCGGTCATTTAGCACGACAGTTATGCCCGGAAAATACCCGATTCGTATCAAGAGTGTTACTTCGATGCTACATCACAACCATACCGGTTACATACTTCCTCGATTTAAAACAATCCACACCTGATAACGTACGATTCCGTACGTGTATTTTCCCGGATGATGAAAACTACATTATGTTTATTTGCAAAAGAAAGTAATTAAAAGGTTATGCAGCGCATTAATCTTATCCCAGTAATACACAAGTAATGGCGCCGAGAGCATGTATAGCCTATTGGCCCGTAAGTACGTTAACATATTGAGTAGCGTTGTATCATCTCGATACCACGACAAAGACGTGCGGCGCTACAACACGCAGATCGTAATTTAGTATATACACATCTGCGAAATAGCGCTCAATATTTTACGATGGTAAACGTGTGTCTTAGTAAAACTCACAAGACAACGCTTACGCAAGCACGCAGCTATTCTTAGAAAATTATCAAACCCCGACAGTTCCATCGGTACTAAAAAACGCAATTATCATTCAACGAGTGGTGGTTTTCTACCGGCCCTCCTAGCACCTGTTACTTGGTACACTTTTGGCCGGTATTTGTGAATAACTTTTTGTAATATGGAATACGCGCGAAAAATGGTTTTAGGTACCAACAAGAGGATCGCCAGATACGCCTACAAAGAAATAACATAAATCAAACACAAGACTGTTTCAGTACCCACCAGGTACGACAATTAGTAGACTCGATGTCGATATGGAACGAAATTTTAAATTCACACAGCAATTGACCAACGGTGACAAGTGGGCAGCGATATTACCAGGTATTGCAACGCTATCTATACTTTAACAGACTCTGAGGATGAAAAGATATTATCCGAACGCAATTCATCCGAAAATAAACGATAGCTTTGAAAGTGCAAAACAGAAAGATATATCAAGTCACGAAGAAACGCGAAAAGAAGCAAGTGAAGGGACAATGTATGTCCTCCAGACAAACGATGAATATCTCGTAGAAACTGTGCCCAACAAAAAATTTCGGTCAAAAGCGCGAAAATCTGATTCGGTATTTACGTAACTCTGAAAACGTAAAATGGAATAATCGCGCGCGGAAATTGTAATAGATGGAGTCGCTATCAATGGTACTAACATTATCGATATGCTTGAATGACGTCATGAAGATAGAAAAAAGGGACTCCTCCTCACGGTCAT